>CM060339.1:2580659-2583159 GCA_030674155.1 Stramonita haemastoma | reverse complement strand
TATACTCTTTGGGACAAATATTTGCATAGATGAGATATGTGGTAGAACCAGCTGAGATTTTCATCGATTGTTACTCCTAGAACTTTGTGATGAGAGGTTTGTTCGATTGCTTCCTTTCTTATATGGATTGGAAACTGTTTATGAGGTAGGTTTTGTCGCTTTTGTCTGGTGGTGATAAGCATGCATTTTGTATTTTTTGGGTGAACAGACATATGGTTCAGTTCTTTCCATTTGACAAGATCATTACAGCTTTGTTGTAATATGGTTGTAAGAGAGTCAATGTCCTTATGGCTTGTATGTATGGCTGTATCATCAGCAAATAGTTCACATTTAGATTTGATAAGTAGAGGAAGGTCATTTATGTATAAGGAAAAGAGAATAGGTCCTAGTATAGATCCCTGTGGTACTCCATAATGAATGGGTTTTAGATTGGATGTGGATGTAGTTGTTGAGACACATTGTTGTCTGTTTTTAAGATAAGAAGCAAGTAGTTCTAGACTATTTGATGATATATTGTACAGGTCTAGCTTTCTAATGAGAAGTGTGTGGTCAATTGTATAATTGCATTTTTGAAATCTACAAATAATACTCCACAAAATTTGTTTTCATTAGTGTTTGATAGCCAATTGTCTATAAAACTAGTCAGTGCAGTATGACATGAGGGATTTTGTCTGAATCCTGATTGATTAGGGTGAAGTAGGTTGTTACTGTCTATATGACGGACTAAGTGTTTATTTATATGTTTTTCCAGGGGTTTTGACAGGAGGGATATAATAGAGATTGGCCTATAATTTGAGGGATCTGAAGTGTCACCAGATTTGTAGATGGGGATCACTTTAGCAGTTTTGAAGGTATTGGGGAAATAGTTCTTGTCAAGACATTGGTTATATATATATATATATATATATATATATATATTATATATATATATATATATATATATATATATGTATGTATATATATATGTATGTATATATATATATATATATATATATATTATATATATATATATATATATATATATATATATATGTATGTGTGTGTGTGTGTGTGTGTGTGTGTGTGTGTGTGTGTGTGTGTGTGTGTGTGTGTGTGTGTGTGTGTTAGGGTGTCTGTGATAACTGGAGCTAACAGTTTCAAAATTCTAGTGTCTATTCCATCAAGACCTCGTGTCCTTGACTGTTTAAGGTGAATTAGATAATTATAGATCTAAAAAACTGAAATGAATGGTATGTGCAGTTTTGATGGAATATGCTTGTCTTGGCAGTATTGTCTTAATGTGTTGAGGTTATTGGATTTTGAACCATCATTGTTAACAACGTTAGTAGAGACGTTTATAAAGTAATTGTTGAGTAGTTCAGCAGTAACATCTTTGATTACATTTGATTTGGAAGATAATTGTTTATTTGTTATTTGATTTATGGCCCTCCAAATAATTTTTGAGTTTTGTTTGGAGGATAGTAAATCTTGGAAATATTTCTTTTTTTTTCGACGTTTCTGTGAGTTTATGGCGTTTCATAATCTTTTTGACTCTTCATGATATTTATGTTTAAAAAAAAAATCTCTAAGATAGCATGCTTCTTCTAGTTCTTTTGTAATCCAAGGCGGTTTGGGGACATGTTTGACCCTTATGGTTTTAAGTGGAACATGTTTGTCTTAGATTTCAGTGAAAGGTTTTATCCAGAACTCAATAGCCAAGTCTGGATCTGTAATGTTTTAATGTTTCTGAGAGCATAGAGTTTCTTAGATCGAGAAGGAAAAGCTGTTCATTAAATTATGCAAAAGATCGATATGTTATGGTTTTATGGCCAGGTTTGGGAATTTTTGTTCCTTTTTTTTTTACCATGTAGTACATGTAGTACAGACTGGGTAGTGATCACTGCAGTTATAGACAGGGACACATGTTTCTATGATGTTTTTGGGATTTGATACCTAAATGTGGTCAATTATTGTGCTTGAATTTGGTGTGACTCTCGTGGGTAAACTAACCAGTTGGTGAAGGTTGAATGAATTAGTAATTTGCGTCCATATATTATTTACTTTTGTTAGATCAATATTAAAATCACCTAGTAGTATTACTTCCCTGGATTCTAATAGAACTACATTCATCATTTCGTCAAACGTCTATCCATTTTTTTCTTTCTGCTGGATTCCTATAGCAGAATCCCATTGCAATAGGTGGTGAACCTTTCATGGAGACTTCAAACCAGACAGATTCTACATCATAATGTTCTAGATGAATGAGACGTTTGAATGTTATAGATTCACTAATATGTATGATGATTCCTGTTTCTTTTTGCCTTTGTGGATCCTTTCGTATGATTTTATATCCTGGGATATATAAATCAGTGTCTTCTATGTGCTTCGAGAGTCTTGATTCAGATAGGCCTAGAATGTGAAATGGTTTGCCAGGGTTTCTGATAAGTGTTGATATGTCTTCAATTTTATTGACCGCGTGATTTATATTTAAGTGGCAAATTCGTAGGCCTTCCTTAGAGGG
>CM060339.1:2570659-2578159 GCA_030674155.1 Stramonita haemastoma | reverse complement strand
ATAAAACATATGTTTCCGAACAAAAAAACAGAGAGAGAGAGAGAGAGAGAGAGAGAGAGAGGAGAGAGAGAGAGAGAGAGAGAGAGAGAGAGGTTTTCCAACAGGATGAGGTGTGGTTAGTTACTTCTGATGCATCAAGTGGATTAGAAGATGATTTTTGTAGGTTGTTAATGATTGGTGCTGTTTAACTGAACCAGGAAGAGAATTCCACAACATAGGGCCTGAGTACAGTAAACTAGATTTGAACAAATCTATTCTTGGGATGGGGACAGCAGGCTTTACGGTATTTCTGTAATGATTCATAGGAAAGTTATCTTTTAAGGATGTGGGGATGGCTCCTGCCATTATCTTGTACATCATGATGCCTTTGTTATATTTTAGTCTTTGGTGTAGGGGAAGAATATTTAATTGAGTATAATCTACTTCTAGTAAGGTTGTTTTCTTCAAAAGGACGAGTTTAAGAGCACGTTTATGGAGGCTTAACAACGGTTTCAAAGTGTTTGCACTGGCAGAATCCCACAGGGTTGAAGCATAATCTATTGAGGATTGTACATAAGCTTGAAAAAATAATTTCCTTGAGTGAAGGTCAAGAAAGTGTTTAATTTTAGTCAACTGGTATACTCTTTGTGATAAATACTTGCATAGGTGAGAGATGTGGTAGAACCAGCTAAGATTTTCGTCGATTGTTACTCCTAGGACTTTGCGGTGAGAGATTTGTTCAATTGCCTCCTTATTGATCTGGATGGGAAACAGTTTAAGAGATAAATTTTGTCGCTTTTGTCTGGTGGTGATAAGCATGCATTTTGTTTTTTTTGGATGTATTGTCATGTGGTTCAGTTCTGTCCATTTGACAAGGTCGTCAGTGCTTTTTTGTAATATAGTTGCAAGAAAGTCAATGTCGTTATGACTCGTATGTATGGTTGTGTCATCTGCAAATAGTTCACATTTAGATTTGATGTGTAGAGGAAGGTCATTTATGTATAGTGAAAAGAGAATTGGCCCTAGTATGGATCCTTGTGGTACTCCATAATGAATGGGCTTCAGTTTGGATGTGGATGTAGCTATTGAGACACATTGTTGCCTGTTTGTGAGATAGGAATTAAGTTTTTCTAGGGTTTCTGTAGAGATGCTTTATAGATTTAGCTTTTTGAGAAGAAGTTTGTGGTCAATCGTATCAAATGCCTTTTTGAAATCTACAAATAATACTCCACAAAATTTATTGTCGCTAATGTTTGATAGCCAATTGTCTACAAGACTAGTCAGTGCCGTGTGGCATGAATGATTTTGTCTAAATCCAGACTGATTAGGGTGAAGTAGGTTGTTGATATCTATATGATGGACTAGGTGCTTATTTATATGTTTTTCCAGGGGCTTTGAGAGCATAGGTATAATAGAGATTGGCCTATAGTTTGATGGGTCAGAAGTATCACCCGACTTGTAGATGGGTATCACTTTAGCACATTTGAAGGCATTAGGGAAGTAGTTTTTGTCAAGACAAAGGTTATATATATGTGTTAGGGTGTCAGTGATAACTGGGGCTGATAGTTTTAGTATTTTGCTGTCTATTCCATCAAGACCACATGTTCTTGATTGTTTGAGGTGAGTTAGATAGTTATAGACCTCTGAAACAGATATGAATGGTATGTGAATTTAGAAGGAATATGCTTTTCATGGCAGTAATGTTTTAATTCATTGAGGTCATTGGACTTTGAATTATCATTGCTAATTACGTTAGAGGAAACATTGATGAAGTAATTGTTAAGTTTTTCACTAGAAATGTCTTTGATTATGTTTGATTTGGAAGATGACTGATTGTTTGTTATCTGGTTTATTGCTCGCCATATAGTCTTTGAGTTTTGTTTGGAAGAAAGTAAATCTTGGAAATATTTCTTTTTTTCTCGACGTTTTTGTGAGTTTATGGCATTCCTTAATTTTTTTGACTCCTCATAATATTTATTTTCTTTTAGAAAATCTCTAAGATAACATGCTTCCTCTAGTTCTTTTGTGAGCCAAGGCGGTTTTGGGACATGTTTGATCCTAATTGTTTTTAGTGGAGCATGCTTGTTGTAGATTTCAGTAAAAGTTTTTATCCAAAGCTCATTTGCTAAATCTGGATCTGTAATGTTGAATGTTTCCGAGATCTTGGAGTTACATAATTCTAGGAGAAAAAGCTGTTCATCAAATTTTGCGAAAGAACGATAGGTTATAGTTTTATGGCCAGGTTTGGGAATTTTTGTTCCTTTTTTTGACCATGTGGCACAGACTGGAGAGAGAAATGAAATGAAATGAAATGAAATGAAATGAAATGAAATGTTTATTCATATAGGCCATGGCCCCTTAGAAGGGGGAATACAAATAAAGCAAGCAAAAAATTATATCATGGACTTGTGATGGCATTATCATGATTATGTTACATAGATACTTCTCCTTTTAAATGCTTTATACATGTATATTGCCAGTTGTTTTACAATACACTCATTTGTCGAAGCTAATAACAAAACCAACCTGAATAAACATGGATCTCTATAGTACTTTTGTGGTAAGAACTGCTCTCGTAAATCTCTTAACCCAGGACATGAAAGCACAAAATGGATTTCATCTTCTACTGAACATTTACAAATTGGGCATTGAAGATTTGTGGCAAGTGCCTTTCTATAGCGATAATAATGTACATTGATGTCTGAAATACCAAATCTGAATCGTGTCATTATACGCTTCAAATAACTATCAATATTCATAGACATATACGTTGGCACAATATTTACTTGGCTGAACATTCTATAGTGGTAAAATCTTTCACTATTCTGTACATGACTCTCACAATTTTGCCAGCAACAATCAATCAACCTTTCACGAAACTGTCGAATAAAACCACTAACATCTTCAACTCCTTGATTTAACCACACATAACCAAAACCTAATTTAAATAATTTCATTCTGACATTTGAAGCCCAATTGGTTTTGCCTCTATTATCTAAATCTAACAACATTTTATATGCTTTAAAGGGCAATCTTTCTGCATTCATCTGGGTAATTTTTATCCAATATTTAATGCATCTCACAATAGAAACCAGTGACATGGGGTACCTTGCTGTTTCCAGGTACACGAGATCATTTGGCGTCTTGAGTGACACTCTCAAAAACTTTTTCAATGCAAATAAATGTATTTTGTCACAGTGTGTGGCCGCAGGATACATACCCCATATCTCAGCTCCATATTGCAATACAGGTTGAATTTGGGCATCAAATAATTTTAGAAACAGTGAAAGAGAATCGTTATTCAACAATGTTAATTTTTTCATTATACACACCAACGCATTTTTTGCTCTACTTGCGAGGTCTTTGCATGCAAAAGTAAAGCTTAAACGAGTAGAAAAGTATATACCTAAATACTTATATACATTCACCACAGAAAACACAGTTCCACCATATGTCCACCTTTCTCTCATTGCAAGATGTCCACCCTTCCTAAATACAATAATGTTACTCTTTGTTAAGTTAACGTTTAACTTCAACGAAGCAGCAGCCCTGTGTAAACTATTCAACTGATTCTGGAGACCAATTACAGTTTCTGACATCAACATTATATCATCAGCTAACAACAATATAAATCTTTCAAGAAAATCATTAGTAAATGTTGCACCATGTTTTCCAGACTTTATGACCTCTTTTGTCAATTCGTTAATGAACAAAGAAAATAGAATAGGGCTGCATACATCACCTTGTTTCACCCCACACGTACAATTAATATAATTTGATAACATACCACCTGAACGTACTCTTGCTTTCACACAATCATACATGCTCACGACACATCTGTACAGTTTTCCACGAATACCATTTTTAAACAAGACTAACCACAACAAACTTCTGTTGACAGAGTCGAAAGCCTTCTCAAAATCTATAAATGCAACATACAATTTACGGTTCAGACTAAATTGTTTTTGAATGAATGCCATAAGTGTAAACATATGATCTACAGTGGAATAATTCTGCTTGAAACCTGCTTGAAATTCTCCAGTTATGGAATTTTCAGTTACCCATTCCTGTAGTCTTCTATTAATCACAGCACTGTAAAGCTTGCTACTTATGTTACACAATGAAATTCCTCTATAATTATTGGGGTTGTTAATATCACCTTTTTTATATAATGGAAGGACAATCGACTCTGACCAACTATCAGGATAAACACCTTCATCAAATAAATAGTTCAGAAATGTGACCAAAAAATTCAGAACAACATTCTCAGTGCAAGCATGTTTTATCAACTCCCCAATAATCCCGTCAGGGCCTGCAGCTTTTTTATTTTTTAATTTTCTCAAAGCCATCAAAATTTCTTCTTTTGAGATTGGGCGATTAAAGTACTCAGTGTCATAACTGTTCTCAACATCGTTTTCAACATCTGCTTGAGTTAAATTAGAACTTTGGTTTTCATCTTTTTCAAGCAACCCTCTGAAATGACCAAACCACATATCCACATTAATACTATTTTTAGGTTGTTTTCGTTTTGGAAATGTTTTGTGTACGTAATTCCAAAACTCTTTCTGACTGCCAATATTATTGGATAATTCAGTTAACAGTGCATTGTTATAATCTTTTTGTTTTTTCTTTACCATATTTTTATACTCCCTTCTTGCTTTGCAGTATGATTCCCTATCTGATTTAGATAGAGTATGGCGATACTTTTTCAGCAAATTACGCACTTTTCTTTTAGTGACACGGCATTCTGTGTCAAACCAGTCATTTTCTTTTACATTGTTTCCAATGCTAATTTGTTTTTTCATACAACCTGCAGCTTCTCTTAGACATGAATCAAAAGCATTTAGTGACTGGTTAAAATCTGTACCTATTAAGCTGATGGCATTCTCTAAACGCATTTTAATTTCATCACAAGCTAATGTGTTTTTAAACAAATCAGAACAGGCCTCATCCCAAACAAACTTTTCAATCACACCATAGGAGTTTGTTTCCTTCATACCAATCTGGTTGAGGTCAGACTTAACACAAAGGGTTACAGGTAAGTGGTCAGACTCTATTCTCTCTACCACACACATTTCACAGTAATCAGAAATACTGGCAAATAACTCACATGTCATTAAAAAATAATCATTGATGCTACTTCCTGTATCAGATATGTATGTGTAGTGACCCTGTAGGTCACCCTGACACATGCCATTCAAAATGCACAAATCTAAAGCTGTGCACACATTCAGCAACATTTTACCATAATTATTCAATACAGTGTCCTGAGAATTTCTGTTTACATTTAAAGGACCACTTTGGTGTAGATTCTGGAAAGTTTCGTATGTTGTTCCCTCTTGACTACCTGAAATGTTTGAGGTTCTACTATTCAGATCACCATTTAAGAATACATAAACATCATCTCTAATCAAAAATAGACACTCGCACAAAAATTCCTCCAAAGAAGCAATTCCATTATCCATATCAAAATATGCATAAACAGGTGAACCTTCTGGCGGTACATATGCACACACATACAAAACATGCTTAACAATTCCAAATAAAGATTTATCAATCAGAAAAGCACAAAAATGATCAGAATCAACCTCAATCAATTTTACATAGGAACACAATTCATCCTTGATGAGACACACTATTCCACCAGAGTGTCTCCCACGTGCTGATAGCTTTACAGCAGGTTTAGTGTGGACTTTATATCCAGTAAACACTGATGACTGGAATTCTTTAACAAAAGTCTCAACTAAACATACAAAGTCAAAACTACAGACAAATGAAATAAAATCTTTATTAGACAATTTGGGAAAAAGACCATTAATGTTCCAATGAAGGAAGGAAAAAGATTTAACATCATTACAAACATCATCATCAACCCTGTCCAGACAATCATTTTCCACAGACAAGACAGAATCAAACAAATTTTGACAAGAATCGTTAGCCATATCTCTACTTTCACTTTCGAACATCACTGAATTGCCAAGGCTATTCACGAACTCATTGCGTGTTTCTCCTGCACGTGCTATATTTGTCTCATCATCCATAACGCACCGGGCTAACTTTACCGGTGTATGTTCACCGTTTGTTCCCCCCCTGTCTGTGGAAGAAAATCTGGTACACGGGGACCGGCCGAATTCCTATCGCATTTCTAGGAGTCTTTCTTCACTGTCCACCGTGTACCGTTTACCGTCAATAAGCAGGTGATCAAAGACAAGGGCAGCACGCTTACCGTCACTTCTCGCTCTTTTCATGTGAGGGGTTAGTCTCTTCCGCATGTCTCTCACTCTTGCAGAGAAATCTTCACCAATGAAGATGTCTGTTCCTTTAAGCTTTTTCTTGGCTTTCAGAATGTCCTGCTTCTGCTTATAGAACACACATCTTGCGATCACTGGTGAGTCACGCTTCGAATTCACTCGATGAACTCTGTCGAATTCGATGCTCTGAGACATTTCTAATTTATCCGTGAGAAAGTCTTTCAACATACCCTCACACTCTGCAGGTGTCTCCTTGTCTCTCCTGGTCAGTCCATAGAACAGCAGATTGTTCCGTTTGCTCTCCCCTCCAGGTCGTCCGTCTTCCTCTGCAGACTGTCCACAATCTCTGCCAGCTCCGCATTCCTCTCCTGCAGGTCCTGGTTCTGCTGTCGAAGACCACGCACCTCTCCCGTAGTCCCTTCAGCTCCTCTTTCATGGCGGCAGCCTCACCCTGCATGTGACGCATCTCTTGCCTCACTTCGTCCATCATGGTCCTCATGGAGGTGAGCATCTCCATGATGTCTGCATGGGAAGGCTCTGTCCCGGGCTGGTTACACGCACCACTGGGAGGGGTGCCAGGTCTCTCCAGGCTGTGTCTGGTACTTGCTGTCCCGGTGCTGGCAAACCTGGTCTGCCTCATGTTGCCTTTGCCCTTGAGGGGATCTGGCCCTGGGTTCGTTTCCACGTCCCCACATTGCAATAGCAAACTGCCCCAGAACAAATACGTGAGGGCCAAACTACCATGACACCGTCTACCCTTCTCTTCAACGTAAGAATGGCGATACGCATTGTGATTTTGTACCTGGCCCGTTTCAACATGAAGTTTATGAACACAGGTAGGAAGCAGCCACAAGCTGCCCTAAAGTCCACGCTGGCAGACGGCATAGTCCCTTGTACTATCACTGCACAAGCCACAGGTCATAGGTTGCTGTAGGTGTGCAGTATTTTTCAAAACAATAACAGAGACGTTTTGTGTGACTTTTCCGTGTGAACACTCGCGAGCGCCCCGACTGGAGAGAGAGAGAGAGAGAGAGAGAGAGAGAGGAGAGAGAGAGAGAGAGAGAGAGAGAGAGAGAGAGAGAGAGAGAGAGAGAGGGGGGGGGGGTTGTTTTATTTCTAGGATAATGAAAATGCACTTATGTGCTTTTTTACCTTCAGTCACCGCCTTTATCAGGGATAAGATCTTGAAAAAAAATCATACATCTGACTAAGTAAAAGTAATAGTGTTTTAAATACCAAGAACAAGGGACCATACCCAGTAGTAAATAAC
>CM060339.1:2563159-2565659 GCA_030674155.1 Stramonita haemastoma | reverse complement strand
TGTATGTGTGCGTTGTGTGTGTGTGTGTGTGTGTGTGGTGTGTGTGTGTGTGTGTGTGTGTGTGGTGTGTGTGTGTGTGTCTCTCTCTCTCTATGTGTGTGTGTGTATGAGTGTGTGTGTTTGTGAACAGTGAGAGAGACAGAGAGGGGTGGGAGGGGGGGTGCAGTAGGTATAGACAGGACTGTCTACAATCTGATAGATGGTGACTTTACTGTTGCAGGTCTCTACAACATCATAAAAGCCAGGACTGCAACTCTGTCAGCCACTGGTGATCGTCCTGAACATAGGGCCCCACTGAACATGGCTGGTGCCACTTCAGGTCACACACACACACACGCACACACATACACACACATACACACACACGCACACACACACACACACACGCACATTTACAGGTTCCTATCGGCATCATCAATAGGCTTAAATGCTGAGAGAAATGTATGCTTTAAATTTCAATTAAAACTTTATAATGGAACACAAGAGGAATCTATCTGTGGGTGTGATATATCAAATGAAATCAAATGAAATTCTTTAATTTCGAGGATAATGAATAAGCACTCGTGTGCTTTTTTACATCCAGTCAGAGAGAGAGAGAGAGAGAGAGAGAGAGAGTGAGAGAGAGAGAGAGAGAGAGAGAGAGAGTGAGAGAGTGAGAGAGAGAGAGAGAGAGGAGAAGAGAGAGAGAGAGAGAGAGACAAGGCAAGGCAAGGCAAGGCAAAGGCAAGGCAAAGTATTTTATTCGAGGATAATAGATAAGCACTTGTGTGCTTTTTTACATCCAGTCCCCGCCCTTTTCAGGGATACATCAAGTTGAAAAGATACTAAACAATAAAGCTTTACGCAGTACCAAACAACACACAAGAATAAGGACACTATATATGATAAGGAAAAAAGATGAATGGAGAAATATTGGAAGAGGTGAGCCAATTCAAATACTTAGGCTCCATCCTAACAAAAGATGGCACATCAAACAATGAAGTGAAAGCTCGCATTGCAACAGCAACATCTGCTCTAGTCAGACTCGAGAGGATCATCAGAAGCAACAACATCAGCTTCTGCACCAAATACCACCTCTACAAATCCCTCGTGATATCTATCCTCCTATATGGCTGTGAATCATGGACTCTGACAGCAGAGTTAGAGAGGAGAATCCAAGCATTCGAGAACAAGTGCCACAGAAGACTCCTCAAAAATATCATACAAAGAACACAAGACCAATAACTATGTGAAAGAAGAAATCAAAAAGCGTGTGGGCCCCCAAGAGCCTTTGCTCTCCACCATAAAGAGGAGAAAGCTGATGTGGTTTGGTCACACCACAAGACACAACACCCTAGCAAAAACCATCTTGCAAGGAACAGTCGAGGGCAAGAGAAGAAGAGGCCGCCAAAAGAAATCATGGGTTGACAACATCAAAGACTGGACTGCCCAACCCCTGCAACGCCTCCTACTAGCCACACAGGATCGTGAAGCATGGAAAAAGATCTCCGTTGCGTCTTCTCTCATGTTCCCCCTACGTCCTTTGGGACATGGGACTGAGTGAGTGTGATATGATAAGGTAATAAAAATGCACTCGATCAGAAGACAAAAATCAGAAGTCACAATAAAAAGATTTTGATTATGAAAGAATAGAAAAGTGTTAATAGGTAAAGAGCAAACAAGAGAACAAGATGAAATAAACAACTGAAAACATCAATCCACCACCATCTGTCAAAAGTTATACATGTGATATAAATCATACATTTGGATAAAAGGGGGAACATTTTTTAAAACTAATATCCTTATTGGAGGGGGGGGGATACTGCCAATCAAAATATAATTAAAATCAACAATTATAATGATCCAAATACCAAAAGTAAGGAACAATACCAAGTATCAAACAACAGGCAAGAATTAACACAGAGATACAATATTAAGGTTGTTATAAAGTCACTGATTCAGAAACGAAAATGAGAAGTAAGAATCAATGATGATTGTGAGTTGAATAAAGAAAGCAAGAAAAACAAAGAACAAACAAAAACAAATCAAAACAAAGAAAAGGCGCAATAATTAAGAGTAAACATGAAAATATGATGAGGTTAAATGACTGAAAACATCAATCCACCACCATCTAACATCAAAATAAGTCCGATGAAACATAAGATTTTGATAAAGGGGAGAAAGAACAACAACAACAGGTAAGGAATACGACAGAGATACAATATTAAGGTAATGTTATAAAAAAGGCACTCATTCAGAAACAAAATATGGAGTAAGAATCAATGATTATTTTGATTTGAATAATAAAACAAAAACAAAACAAACAAAAAACAAATAAACATACAAAAACAAAACAAAGCAAAAAAAAAAAAAAAAGGCGCAATGATTAAAGAGCAAACATGAGAATATGATGAGGTTGAATGACTGAAAACATCAATCGACCACCATCTATCATCAAAATAGTCCCATACAACATAAGTTTTGATAAAAGGGGGGAGAAAGAACAAGAACAAAAAAAACC
>CM060339.1:2545659-2548159 GCA_030674155.1 Stramonita haemastoma | reverse complement strand
TAGAACAAATGATTGACACCTTAGAGTTAAACGACATCTGGAGAGAACTAAATCAGGATTGTTTAAGATATACTTAGCATGGACTAACCCCTTTCAACAGGCTAGATTGGATTTTTTCCTTATTTGATCAAGTAGTTTTGGTTATAGAAGATGCAGATATTGAGAGTGGATACAGGACAGACCATTCTATGATTTTATTAAGACTAAAGTTCAGAGAAAAAACTAGATGTCATACTTTCTGGAAATTCAATTCGTCCCTATTAAAAGAGAAAACATATCTTGATGGAATTAATGAAGAAATAAAAACTGTTCTAGAAGATTATGCAGCTTCCTCATATACAAAAGAGGCAGTACACACTATTCAGTTACCCGACTTGCAATTATCGATCTCTGAGATCTGTTTCTAGATTTTCTTTTAATGAAAATTAGATCAAAAACTATTTCATATGCCACTATGAAAAAGAAAAAAATAAATGAAGAAGAATCTAAATTGCAAAAAGATATTCAGCAACTTGAAAGAAAAGATGGGAAAACTGAAGAGGATATTCAGGGTATAGATTTAAAGAAAGAGCAGTTAAAGGCTATTAGGGAAAAAAGAGTGGAGGGGGTACTTTTAAGATCAAGAGCAAGATGGATAGCTGAGAGAGAAAAAGTAACTAAATATTTTTGTAATTTGGAGAAATGGCACTATATAAGTAAAAGTATGAATAGATTAATTGATAAACGTGGGAATTTGTTAAACAATCAGGAAAAAGTTTTGCAGGAAGTTAAGAGTTTTTATTAAGATTTGTATAAAAAATCAAATGTTGAAGATTGTGAAATAGATCAACTAGTAAAAGACATTCCACATCTGGATATGGATGAAGCAAATAGTCTAGAAGGTGAGCTTAGACTAGAAGAGGCAAGCTTAGCACTAAGAAATATGAAAAACAACAAAAGTCCAGGTTCAGACGGTTTTACCTCTGAACTTTTTAAGTGCTTTTGGGGTAAATTAAGTGGTTTTGTTGTTAGGGCGCTTAATGCTGGATTCAGAAAGGGGGAGTTATCGTGTATTCAAAAGCAAGGCATTATTACATGTATACCTAAAGGAAATAAACCAAGATGTTATATAAAAGACTGCAGACCAATGTCCCTGCTAAATGTAGTATACAAACTCGGATCAGCATGTGCAGCTAATCGTTTAAAAATGTACTGCCTAAACTTATCAACGGGGATCAGACGGGATTTATCAGTAACAGATATATAGGAGATAATATAAGACTTATTTATGATACAGTAGCTTATCTAGAAGAACACAATCTGCCAGGGATGTTATTGAATATTGATTTTGAAAAGGCCTTTGATTCTGTCAGTTGTAGTTTTATGTTTAAAGTTCTGAAAGCATTTGGTTTTCAATGTGACATCTGTAAATGGATAGATACATTTTATACAATTACCAAAGCTTGTGTAATTGTTCACGATGAAGAAACGGACTGGTTTGGTGTCAAACGAGGATGCAGACAAGGTGATCCGCTATATCCTTATGTGTTTGTTTTATGTGTAGAAATATTAGCAATAATGACTCATGAAAATCAAGATATACATGATGTTACAGTCAATAATATTGAATGCAAACTTTCCCAGTATGCAGATGATACGGAATTCCTTTTAGCAGGAGACAAAAAAATCATTTGAATCTTGCATTAAGACTATCAATTTATTTGGTTCTAAATCTGGTTTACCAATGAATTCTGAAAAAACAAGTGTAATTTGGATAGGAAGGAATAAAAATTCAGAAATCCGTTACTTGGAAAATCTAAATAAGGAATGGAATCCACCAAAATTCAAAATCTTATGAATTTGGTTTACAAACGATTTCCGAAACTGTTCACATATCAATTATTCTGCAAAATTAGATGATGTGAAACAATTATTCAAAGTCTGGGTCAAAAGACAGTTAACACCTCTAGGGAGAGTGGCAATACTAAAATCACTGATTCTGTCGAAATTGATTTATCTATGGCTCTTACTACCAAATTCACCAGATGCAGTTTTTGAAACTTTGCAAAAATGCTGTAAAAAATTTGTATGGAATAATAAACAAGACAAAATAAGTAGAAAAACATCACACAAGAGTGTCAAAAATGATGGGTTTGCGTTACCAGAACTGCAAACATTTGCAAATTCAATTAAATTGACATGGCTAAGAAAAAAAGACAACAAGTTATAAATGGAAGACCATTGCAATGTTCAACTTTCCAATTCTTGAAAACCTCACAAAATATGGGCCTGAAGGAGTTTCTCAATTTTCAAAGGCAAGTGCCTTTTGGACAGAAGTTTTTACAATATATAAAAACTTTTTCTACAAAACTAGTTGCAGTAGCTCCCATGAACTGTTAGCAGAGCCGATTTTTTCAATAATAGAATACAGGTAGGAAATAAGTATATTTTGAAAAAGACATTGATCAATAAAGGCATACATTGCATAGCACATTTTCTATTAGAAAACGCAAAATTTATG
>CM060339.1:2535659-2540659 GCA_030674155.1 Stramonita haemastoma | reverse complement strand
GTGTGTGTGTGTGTGTGTGTTGTACCTGTGTGTGTGTGTGTGTGTGTGTGTGTGTGTGGAGGGGGGGAACAAGCAAAGAAGGCATAAAAAAAACCACGCACACACAGAAGTAAAAACCCTTAAACACAAAAAACTATTTAAAAATCATATCTATATTTAAACAGTAGAATTCCATTTCAGTTCAATATAGGAACCAAACACCTATACAAAGATAAATCTAGGGTAGTATATATGTGAGAGTGGATGGTGGAAAGGAAAGGAAAGGAAAGGAAAGGAGAGAGAGAGAGAGAGAGAGAGAGAGAGAGAGAGAGAGAGAGAGAGAGAGAGAGAGAGAGAGAGAGAGAGAGAGAGAGGAGAGAGAGAGAGAGAGAGAGAGAGAGAGAGAGAGCATATTCAGCTTACATCATCATAAAAAAAACCCAGTCAATAAAGTATTTAAAAACATCCATAAAAATACTTCTTTAAACAATAATTGTCATCAATGAAACCTATAGGAGATGAAAAAAACAAAACATAAAAAACAAAAAACAAAACAAAAACCAACAAAAAAACCAAAATAAAAACAAACAAAAAACCACCATGAGAAGCAACAACACAGAAACAAACAATCAAAAAGCAAAACAAAAAACAAAATAAAACTAAGAACAACAAAACTGTAGATATAAAAATATCAAATAGCAACGAAGCAGCATTTAAAGTTATATGAACCAGGTTTAAATCAACTTAAATCATTAAAACATCATATATACTATTAAAAAAGAAGACTACAATCATTTAGGGCATGGTACACAAGGCATCACATAATGCGACATATTTTTAAACCAGAACATTCATATTATGAAAATCAAATACATTCCAAAGGAATAGTAAGGAGAGCCATTACTAAGAGAAATACCCAAACAAAAAGACAAAGAAAAAACCAAACAACAACAATGTAACTACAAGCAGGCAAAACACGTCAAGAATAGTATGTATAAAAACATTTATATAAAAAAGTCTAGTATTTAGACATAATCTAATACATTTTCAGATAGTGCAATACATGATGAAAAATCAAGATAACATTTTCAAATAATAATACACATAAGATACAAATCCTAATTCAGCAACTAAAAAGTTTTACTATTTATATTAAAAAAAAAAAAAAAAAAAAAAAAAAAAAAGGATTGCCAATAACATGGATTCCAAATAACATACAAGTGTTCAGTTCATAAACATACTATTCAAAACGTGTAGTGGGGGTTCTGTTGTATAATTAACATACAAACACTCAGTTTGTAAACATACTATTCATAACATGTAGTAGGGGCTCTGTTGTGTCAGCATATTATTAAGTATTTTTGAGGTGGGTATAAATGGCTTTCTTGAAAGTTTCTTTACTCTGGGATGTTTTCACATGTGCCGGAAGCGTGTTCCAGAGTAAGCCACCTGAGTATGTAAGGCTTGATTTAAACAAGTCAATTCTAGGTTTTGGTAGTTGAATTTTGTTGGAGTATCGGGAAGACATATGGAATTTAGATTGGAGGGTTTGTGGAGCAAGTCCTGTCATGATTTTGTGCATAAATATTCCTTTATTTATGGTGAACATATCTTTTAATGGAAGAACCTCAAGTTTTTCATAGTCTGTCTCAGTTAAAGTAGATGATTTTAAGAGAACTGCTTTGAGTGCTCTTTTGTACATGCTGTTAAGAGGTTTTAGGATATTGGCACTGGCTGTATCAAAAAGCGTAGAACAATAATTAATGGAAGATAAAATGTAAGCATGTAGGAATACTCTTCTGGCATGTATGTTGATAAAGTGTTTAATTTTGCATAATTGGTACACTTGTTTGGAAACTGTTTTGCATAATTTATTAATGTGCATCATCCATGAAAGGTTGTTGTCAATCATTACACCTAGAAGTTTATGGTTATCAACTTCTTCAATAGTTTCATTGTTGATTGATATAGGTGGAAGTCTGGTTGTCATGTTTTGTCTTTTTTGTCTTGTTGTAATAAGCATGATTTTGGTTTTGTGGGGGTTAAGTGACATATGGTTGTAATCACACCATTTGCTTAAAGCATTAACGCTATTTTGTAATGAGGTAGATATTTTGTTTAGGCTGTTGTGGCTAGTATGAATTGTAGTGTCATCACAAAAAAGTTCACATGATTCTTCGATGTAGAGTGGGAGGTCATTAACATATATAGAAAATAAAAGTGGGCCTAAAACAGACCCTTGTGGTATTCCATATTTTACAGGTAGTGTACATGATTTTGTGGTGTTGATTGAAATGTATTGTTGTCTGTTATGCAGGAATGATCTAATCAGCATCATACTGTTAGCAGATATTCCATAGAGCGATAGTTTTCTGCATAGCAGTTCATGATCAATGACATCAAACGCTTTGGCAAAGTCTACAAAGAGAGCTCCACAAAATTTGTTATCATTTATGTTATTGTGCCAAGTATCTACAATGCTAGTAAGGGCTGTGTGGCATGAATGATTTTTCCTAAATCCTGATTGGTTATCAATTAAAAGGCCATAATGTTCTAAATGTTGGCTAAGATATTTGTGTATATGTTTTTCAAGTGGTTTAGATATAATTGATAATATTGATATTGGCCTATAATTGCATGGGTTTGAAGTGTCACCAGATTTATAAAAGGGAATGATTTTGGCCACTTTGAACTGTGATGGGAAGTAACACTTTGTAATACACAAGTTATAAATATAAGTGAGTGTATCAGCTAAAATTGGTGCTGCGATTTTGATAATTTTTCCATCCAGACCATCTGGACCTCGACTGCTAGTTTGTTTTAATCGTTGGAGGGTTTGATAGACTTCTGCTATGTTCAATGGTGGTATATTCATGTTTGAATTGATATTTTTGGATCTACAAAAAGTTTTCAGTTTTTCTAGAGAATTTTGTTCAACATTATTTTGTTTTATCAATGAGTCGGTTATGGTTGTGAAATGGGTATTTAGGTGATCAGGAGAAATGTTCTGAATAATGGGGATTGATGATGATTTGTTGGTTAGCTGATTGATAGCTTTCCACATTGATTTCGAATTTTGTTTCGATGAAGTCAGATTTTGAAAGTACTTTTGTTTACTTGCTCGCTTTAATGAATTAACTTTGTTCCTTTGTACTTTGTATTCATCAAATTTTCCTGCTTTTAGTAGGTTATCTCGATGACGTGCTTCAGTCATAATTTCATTTGTTAACCATTCAGGCCGTACTTTATGTTTTACTCTGTGGGTTTTAAAGGGAGCATGTTTGTCATAAAGCGACGTGAATGTTTCCAGCCAGAAGGTCAAGGCTTCCTCTGGATCTGTAAAATTGTAAACATTATTAAGAGGAGAATTTAGGAGATCATTTAGGAAATAGTTTTCATCAAATTTTGTAAATGATCGGTAAGTAACTTGCTTATGTCCTACTTTTGGGATTTGTGTACCTTTTCTATTCCATGTGACACATATAGGAAGATGGTCACTACAGCCATGGATGGGTATACATAATTCCTTAATATTTTGCTTATGTGTTATGTAAATATGGTCAATTAGTGTTCTGCTACTAGATGTTATTCGTGTTGGTGTATCAACAATTTGTGTAAGGTTATAGGTGTCTAACTTGTTTATCCATGAGGGCTGAGGTTTGAGTAAGTCTATATTGAAATCGCCCAAAAGTAATGTTTCTATAGTGTCAAGAGATGCTGAGTCCATCATTGTGGAGAATCTATCTGTCCAGTTAATTCTTTCAGCTGGATTTCTATAGATAAATCCAATTCTGATAGGTTTGTTTCGTTTGAGCTTAACTTCAATCCAGACTGATTCAACCTGATGGTTTTCTAGATCTGGAATACGTTTGAAGTTTAATGCTTCATTGATATATACAAGTACGCCAGTGGATTTGGGAGTAATGGATCTTTGCGTATGAGTTGGTAACCAGGAATTACGACATCTGTATCTGGTATATTGTTTGAAAGTCTGGATTCAGTAATTCCAAAAATATGAAAGGGCTTATCAGAATTGTATAGTAGGGTTTGTATATCTGATATTTTGTTTAGTACGCTATTTGCATTTAGGTGTCCAATACGCAGTCCATCTTTCCTGGGCCAGTTATTTGATGAGATAACCATGTTGATATATGGAATAATAGGCAAATCACAAAAACTAAATTAAAAAATATGACTTAATTAATCACAATATGTAATATAACCACAATCCAATACAGTAAGTAATGATGCACAGATGAATAAAACAATGTAAAGTTAAAATAAACAAATTGACAAAGAAAAGAACTGCCACAATAATCCAATACAGTAAGTAATAATGCACTGATGAATATAAAACAATGTGAAGTCAAAGCAAATAAATTGACAAAGAAAAGAAATGCCACAGAGAGTAGAAGATGTCCGTGACTTAGATTTTAGGAATATTTTCCAACTGCAGTAGTTTCTTCTCTATTACAAGGCAATGTAGAGTGTCTTTTTGCAGTCACAGATAACCACACAGTGATTTATAGTGTCCTCCTGTGGTTACACATAGCACCTTCACCTTCACAACAGGTTTTAAGTTCACAATGTGAGGTTAGCTTTTAAATTCACAAAATTCTGCAGTCACTGATAACCACACAGCAATTTATAGTGTCCATCTGTGGTTTCAGATAACCACACAGCACTTTCACATTCACAACAGAATTTAAATTCACATATCAGGTGGCTGCCTTGTCCTGTTGATGTCCAACTAAGAAACGTTCCTGGGCATAGTCAATTCTAGTCCCTTTTAATGTCTCAGTATAAGGCAGATTTTTTTTTTCCCCACACCTTTAAGTACAACAGAGTGTGGTATATATTTTGTTTTTTATTCCCCAAGAATACAGTCCAGCTTTTTTCATTTGAAGAATATTTGTCCTGGACTTTTCACTTCAAAGAATACAGTTCTGATTTTCTTTGTTAAGGAATACAGTCTATAGTAGTTTTTTTTTTCTTTTTTAACTTTGGCAGCTGATTGGCCA
>CM060339.1:2528159-2530659 GCA_030674155.1 Stramonita haemastoma | reverse complement strand
GAGAGAACTGAACACTGAAATTGTTTAATGTACATCGGCCTTGGACCACAATACACTTTCAGGGGCAAAAATGGAAAGATGAAAAAACAGAAAAAAAGAAATGTAACTTTTTGTAAACCTTGATACGGCTTTGCCAGAATACTTTGGCGTTTACAGAACACAGAACACTTTTGAATATGTATATTCCGAAATCATGACTAGATGAATAAATAAATTAATATTATATATATATATATATATATATATATATATATATATATATATATATATATATGTATTATAACACACACACACACACATATATACATATATATATAATATATATATATATATATATATATATAAGAGAGAGAGAGAGAGAGAGAGAGAGAGAGAGAGAGAGAGAGAGAGAGAGAGAGAGAGAGAGAGAGAGAGAGAGAGAGAGAGAGAGAGAGAGAGAGAGAGAGAACTGAACACTGAACACTGAAAAGTGTTATTGTACATCGGCCTTATGCCACTATACAAAACATGATTAAGGCAGGGGGAAGGTAGACATCATAGCGGAAAACATTCCCATTCATTTCACATTTCCAAATCTGCAAGTGCATAAAGTCACACTCAATGCCCTCCAGTTATCATCATCCCCATTATCTTTGTATCATCTACATAATCACTGCCATCAGCATTTTCGTTATCTATATCTGCAGCTGCAGCAAGTATATCAACATCATCATCATTACTTTCATCATCCACGTGATCATTATCAACATCATCGTCTTCAACCTGTATAATTATCATCGTCACGCTCATCACCTTTAATATCTACATCATATTCACGATCATCATCTTCATCATCTACATCGCTGTTTCCATCGTTATCTTTAACATCTTCATCAAAGTCATCACGAGGACTTTTCCCCCTTCAACATCTGCATCATGGTTACCATCATCATCGTTAGTATCCTCATCATCATGACCATCAGCACCTTCAGCATCTAGATCAACATCACCTTCAGCATTTCATCATCGTTGCCATCATCTTCCTGAACATCTACATCAACATCGTCGTCCTCATGGGAGAGCATACGTTTATGTTGCATCAGTGACAAAACAAACAATGAAACGAAATATGGTAAACAAGACGGTAAAAATCAAATCTGACACCAGCATAACTATTGTGTGAACCCCACCGGAAATATTTCAGAAACGTGAAAGTATCAAAATATCTTCAGCATAAGGACACTTACAATCAATGTAGAGTGATTAACCTCAGTGTAAGGACATTTTTATCAACAGTCAATATAGCTTGAACAACTTCTGCACAAAGACACGTACAGTCAATGTAGTGATTAACTTTAGCTTAAGGACACATATCCACAGTCAATTTGAGTAAAAGCTTTTGTATATCACCACTTATATAAACAGTCAATTCAAGAAATAACTTTAAGCATATCACCACTTATATTAACAGTCAATTTGAGTCAAAGCTTTAAGCATATCACCCCTTATATCAACAGTCAATTTGAGTAAAAGCTTTATCATATCACCACTTATATCAACAGTCAATTTGAGTAAACGCTTTAGCATATCACCCCTTACATCAACAGTCAGTTTGAGTAAAAGCGTAGCATATCAACACTTTTATCAACAGTCAATTTGAGTAAAAGCTTTGGCATATCACCACTTATATCAACAGTCAATTTGAGTAAAAGCTCTAGCACATCACCATTTGTATCATCAGTCAATGTAGAGGGAACAGCCATCGCGCAAGGACACTTATATCAACAGTTATTGTGGATAAATAACTTCAACTTCACACTTATATCTTCAGACACTTATATCAACAGTTATAAAGTGAACAACTTCAGGATAAGGACGCTTATATCAACAGTCAATATGAGTGAACAACTTCAGCATAATAACACTTATATCAACAGTCAATTTGAGTGAACAACTTCAGCATAATAACACTTATATCAACAGTCAATATGAGTGAACAACTTCAGCATAATAACACTTATATCAACAGTCAATTTGAGTGAACACCTTCAGCATAATAACACTTATATCAACAGTCAATTTGAGTGAACAACTTCAGCATAATAACACTTATATCAACAGTCAATTTGAGTGAACACCTTCAGCATAATAACACTTATATCAACAGTCAATTTGAGTGAACAACTTCAGCATAATAACACTTATATCAACAGTCAATTTGAGTGAACAACTTCAGCATAATAACACTTATATCAACAGTCAATTTGAGTGAACAACTTCAGCATAATAACACTTATATCAACAGTCAATTTGAGTGAACAACTTCAGCATAATAACACTTACATCAACAGACATAGAGTGAACAACTTCATCATAATAACACTTATATCAACAGTCATAAAGTGAACAACTTCAGCATAATAACACTTACATCAACAGACATAGAGTGAACAACCTCAGCATAATAACACTTATATCAACAGTCGTAGAGTGAACAACTTCGGCATAATAACATTTATAT
>CM060339.1:2490659-2518159 GCA_030674155.1 Stramonita haemastoma | reverse complement strand
GTTCAAGAGCTTGTGTAATAATGCGTCTTATTTTGAACTCACTGCTAGTCCAGTTCCAGCTCTGGCTATTGTCCAATGTCTGCATGGCGCTGTCAGTGCAAGACTGCCGTCAGTCCACCAGGCAGGAGAGGCCCTGCACTCTGTCTGTTTCACTCTAGGCATGTTTACTGGTGTGGCATTTGACTCAACCCTCTTGCTCCATCAGGGGACGGATAGCTCAGTGGTCACAGCAGTCGCTTTCCCACAGCCAAGGATAAGCAGCATCGAGCGTGGTTACCAATTGGAAGGGTGACCGTTTGCGTGCCTTGGCTTCAGTACAGTCCCCTAGTTCACCCAGCTGTACATGGGTACCTGCCCTCTCTAGCGTCGGGGAAGGTAAAGCAGCGAGGGAGAGGAGATGGGCGCCGATCTCAACATACTGGCCCCTGGAGAAGCTGGGTCTCTGACGCCTCGCTCCCCTACAACCACAAACGGTTATAGACTCATTGACCATGCCTTGCCTCCCTTTGCTCCATGCAGTCCGAGCTAACTACAGCGGGTTGATGTTTCCACATCTCTTTCATCCTACTTTCGTGATTGGCTCAGACAGCTGACCAATGTCTCCCTCATCTCCGTGATAAGAAGATATCTAGGCTAGCAAGGTGGACCTTCCTTCCTGCCTCGGCTGGTCCGTTGCTGTGTTGATGATACAGGCTAAACACACTAGTATGCCCAGCTGTTTCACCCTGTGTATAGATGATGAGAAGGGAAGCAACGTGTAAGGAAGCAATATCATCAAGGAATGGCTTCCAAAATTTAAAAAAAAAACACTATAAGAAAGGAAGAAAAACACAATACTGAAAGTTTATTGATGTATTTATATCGTTTTTATTGTGTGTACATTTATTGTGTTGATGTAATTTTGGCTGGAATTTTCTGTGGTAGGAGTGGTTCCTTTTTTAATTCTATGTGGTTATCGAATTGTGTGTGTGTGTGTGTGTGTGTGTGTGTGTGTGTGTGTGTGTGTGTGTGTGTGTGTGTGTGTGTGTGTGTGTGTGTGTGTGTGCGTTTATAATGTGTATAGGAAGATTTAATTTAATAAGGTTTCGTTTTTTTATATGCAGCCTTCAATATCTTTTTCTTTATAATTTGTAATAAAGAAAAATCAGATCATTTCAAAAGTGTGTTTTATTTTCAATAATGAGTTTTTAGGAACATACTCATTTCACTTCAAATTAATGAGATTACTATCAATGGCGTCTAAAGATCTATTCCGATGTTGACAACAGAGATATTACAACTTAACTATCAGATGCCCATGCAGGTTTGGTGTTTACAATACCCTTAGTTCACTTCCACAACTGATAGATCACATCATTTTTACTTTGTTAACAGCAGGACAAGTGTTATACTAGGTACAATTTATATGTCTGGGCAATTTTGTACTAGAAACTTATTTACACGCAGGAAACTTGGCCAGTGTTTTTGTTGAATCTTTGCAGCTCACTTTTAAAGTGTTGTTAATATTTATCTTTAAAAATTATTATGTAGAACGTGATTTTGTCTGCGCAATGATTATTTATATTGTTTGTTTTGTTGTTGTATTTTATGTCAATGCAGAGAAAAGCAATAGGGTAAAATCCCGACTGTTGAGTTGGATACCACAGAGACTGAAGGCTGCTATGGAAGTGTCTGAGAGAAGACTGCACACGATGAGACTTCTTCCAATACTCTACACCCTTTACACGTAGTTCGAAATTGTTCATTTTACAGTTTTAGATTTTACAGTTTTCCACTATTCGATGTTTTTGTTATTATTTGTGTTTCTCATGCCCTGTTTTGCAACGTTCAGTATATACAATTTGTAATCAGTCTTTTGATGCACATAATTACCAACACGCATCTCTTTTTCGTTAAGCTCTGATCTCATAATTATGCCTCCCCCACCTTTGTCTAATAATATAGAACTTTAAGTGAACAGACGTACAATTAAAAGACACACGAGCGCGCACGCACGTACTTACGCACACACTTCATTGTTCTTTTTTTTTTTTGCTTTCGTGATTCCTTTATAAAAACGAGAAAAAAGTAGACAGATTTTTCAACCTTAAAAGGAAACAATTTATACTTACAGCTGAACTAACTCCTACATTGCAGGGACTGCTGTGTTCTTCTTTTTCATGAGAGCATTTTAAAGACACTTGTCTACTCATTCTAAGTCAGTTTTAATGCATCACACAATCTGAATCTTAGAGTGTTGAAAGACCTTTTGGTTAATATCAGGCATTTGGGACGCTTTGCATTTACTATTTTAAGAGGCAGAGCTGCTGCCTTCTGTTGGTTCCCTCACACAGGGAATTCTAGTTGAATGAAAAAACATCATTGCAAAGTATGTAGCGAGGCAAGGAGATGATTCCTGTAGAGATAAACGTTCCCGTCTTTCTACATGGGGGATTTCATTTGCTACAAAATGCTTGCTGGAAGCATTTCAGAAAGAAGGTCAGCGATTATTGCTATTGTCTTAAAGATAGCAGGTTAAGTATTAGTTTTGAAACTGATTTATGTTCTAGGAAAGACTCTCGTTGGTATAGCTGTAGAAGTATGAAATTGCTCATATACAGATTCATACTGAATGCTTTCAGGACATACATACTCAAAAGATGTAAAGTGTATTTCTGGTGATATTGATGGTAATGCGTTATGTTTTTTCATTGTGAACATTTCAAAGAGTTTTACCTTATGTGCCTAATTAAATCATTTGATCATTTTTTGCCTGATCCATTGATTAGATCGACAGTTTGTGAACGTGGATAAGAAGTCAGATAGTTCAGTGTTTCCAGTGTGTTAAAACTAGCTGTTAATTAGCACTGATAACTGGAAGTGTGGTCAGTTATTGGTCCACCTTGCTGTTGACGCCGGTCATCAGCAGTGGTCACTGGAGGCTTCAAGGTCTCCTCTTTGAGTTGGTATTGGTCATCTCTGTCATGTGAACCTCAGGAGTGCGTCTGCGCTCTTCAAGACTGAGTTTTTTTTTCTCTCTCTGTCTCTCTGTGTCTCTGTCTCTCTCTCTCTCTCTGACTATGTCTGTCTGTCTGTCTGTCTGTCTGTCTGTCTGTCTGTCTCTGTCTCTGTCTCTCTGTCTGTCTGTCTCTTTGTCTGTCTGTCTGTCTGTCTGTCTGTCTGTCTGTCTATCTGTCTGTCTGTCTGTCTGTCTGTCTGTCTGTCTGTCTGTCTCTCTCTCTCTCTCCTCCTCCTCTCTCCTCTCTCTCTCTCTCTCTCTCTCTCTCTCTCTCCTCCTCTCTCTCTCTCTCTCCTCTCTCTCTCTCTCTCTCTCTCTCTCTCCTCTCCTCTCTCTCTCTCTCTCCTCTCTCTCTCTCTCTCTCTCTCTCTCTCTCTCTCTCTCTCTCTCTCTCTTTCTCTCTCTTTCAGAAAAAAATTTATAAAAGAATCAACAAGACTGCCGTTATACCTGTTACTGAAAGCTGTAAATCCTCCAGACAGATATAATCTATCGCGTTTCGTTTTCCACGCAATCAAAAGAAGAAGTAGGTCGAATTTGTAAGAAATGATTCTCGCGTTGATGAATAACATATGTATGGAAACATTGTTGACTATGAATATTATGATGCAGACTTGTTTCACCGTCGAAAATCAATATTATCGCTGATGTGATATTCTTGTTTTCCGAACCATTGAGGCACATTAATTTCCAGCATATGTTAGATGTAGTATGTTTGCAACTCTTGTCATGTACCATTCCCCATGCCCCATTTTCTTTTGTGTTGTGGTCTGAGGCCGAAGTACAGTAAAAGTTTAAAGTCAAGTCAAGTCAATTCAAGTCAAAGTCAAAACTTTATTTCCAGATGGTACATTGAGTAAGCAATAAATTTGCCTTTTTTCATGAAGCCATCTATCTAGCAATAAAATGAAACAAAAAAGAATAAAATAAAACAAAAAACAATAAAAAAAATGAAAAAAAAACCCTGAAAAGACCACTTTAACAAAATAATATCCAATCCATAACACTCAAACCAACCAAAAATTTCAAACCACAACTCACCCATAATGACGATGATACAATTTTACAACAACATGATAATCACCTATCACCACCTAAAGGAACAACACAACAACAACAACAAAACCCAAATGAAATAAAAGAAAGCAATTTAAAAAATAAAACCAATTGAAAAGGACTGGGGAAAGGGGGTATCGAGGAGGAATGGAGGAAGACAAACAATCAGCCAAACAAAGACAATGACAACAACACAAGTTCTACAAACAATCGAGAACCCCCACCTAATAATACTTTTAAAAAATTCATTCGGCTAGACTATCAAACCAATACAATAACATTTACATCAATACCAATAATCCCTTCATTAAGAACTTCAAAAACAACACTCATCCCAAAATCTGTCAAACTGGATTAAAAAAAAAAAAAAGAGACATGACAAAAAATATCAAGTTACAAGTCTTTGAGTGATTGTAGTTTTGTGCTGATTTCTTTCAATTGCCCTGACCGAATTTCTTGTCTGTTTTAGAGTTCTGGAACTTGTGAAACATCTCTTTCCGTTGTTTTATGGAGGGTTTTTTTTTTTTTTTTTTTACTCTGGTTTCAGCGTCAGAGATGACCTGGCTGTTGTGTTTTGTCTCTTGACCTATTTGTGACATTTGGGTCTTGAGTGTGTGTATTTCTTTCTGCATGTTGGAGATAGTGATGTTGGCTGCAATGAGTTGTTCATGAAGCATTGTTATAATTTCTGTGTTGTTCATTTGAGAGAGATTGCATGGTGCATTGCTTGTTTGTGTTGTGATGACTGTTGTTGAGGGAGATGTTTTGGAGTGGAGGAGGTGTTGGCTGGGGATGGAGGTGGGAGAGGGATGAGGCTGATGATCACATGGGGAAGTGGAGGGGGAGGGGAGGGGGGGGACTGAACTATACCTTGATCTTCGGTGGAAGAAGGGGTGGTGGGGGAGAGGGGCGGTGTTGCTGTCTCTTCCTCAGGTGGATGTGCAGCCGTTGAGGGAGGGGTAGGGGATTAGCTGAGAGGTCGGAGGGAGGGGGAGAGGGGATGGTCTCCTTGTGGTCAGTAGATGGAGGGGGTGATGTAGCCTGGTCAGGGGGAGGGGAAGACTTGGGGGTGGGGTTGGAGTGGAGTGGAGTGGAAGGGGAGGGTGTCAACTGAATAAGGGGAGGAGAGTTGTCATCCCTCTCTGTTGTCTGGTCTGGCTGACATGGTTTGCCGTCTCCTATGGCCAGCGGAGCATACTGACGGCTTGAGGATGCCACGGAATAGTGGACATCAGTCACAGTTTTCGTGGTGACATAGACCTGACTACCCGTATGATTTTATCGTAGTTTTTACGATTTTTTTTTCCCTAAATACGGAAATACGATTTTTCAGATTAAAGCACGATTTTGACAACCACCCAAAAAAAAATTAAAAAATTAAACCGCGGCAAAATATTCAAGGGAAGCAACTCTTCCATGCCGATATTTACTTTTCTTCCCCGATTACTTCCCTTGTCTGCGTTACCCGAGATCATTAGATAACTTAGAGAGCCACCCCCCCCCCTCTCTCTCTATCTCTCTCTCTCTCTCACACACACACACACACACACACACACACACACACACACACGCACACTCTCTCCATCCCTCTCTCTCTCTCTCCCCCTGGATATAAAAATCATACGAAAGGATCCACAAAAGCAAAAAGAAACAGAAGTCATCATATACATTAGTGAATCTATAACATTCAAGCGTCTCATCCATCTAGAACATTATGATGTAGAATCTGTCTGGTTTGAAGTGTCCATAAAAGGTTCACCACCTATTGCAATGGGATTCTGCTATAGGAATCCAGCAGAAAGAAAAAATTGGATTGACAAGTTTGACGCAATGATGAACGTAGTCTTATTAGATTCCAGGGAAGTAATACTACTAGGTGATTCTAATATCGATCTAACAAAAGTAAATAATGCATGGACGCAAATTACTAATTCACTCAACCTTCACCAACTAGTTAGTTTACCCACGAGAGTCACACAAAACTCGAGCACAATAATTGATCACATCTACGTAACAAATCCTAAAAACATCATAGAAACATGTGTCCCTGTCTATAACTGCAGCGATCACTACCCAGTATGTACTACATGGTCAAAAAAAGGAACAAAAATTCCCAAACCTGGACATAAAAACATAACATATCGTTCTTTTGCAAAATTTAATGAAAAGCTTTTCCTTCTGGAACTAAGTAACTCGATGCTCTCAGAAACATTCAACATTACTGATCCAGACTCGGTCATCGAGTTTTGGATAAAAACTTTCACTGAAATTTACAATAAACATGCTCCACTTAAAACCATAAGGGTCAAACATGTCCCCAAACCGCCTTGGCTCACCAAAGAACTAGAAGAAGCATGCTATCTTAGAGATTTCT
Source organism: Stramonita haemastoma (assembly GCA_030674155.1). NCBI lineage: Eukaryota > Metazoa > Mollusca > Gastropoda > Neogastropoda > Muricidae > Stramonita > Stramonita haemastoma. The sequence continues at coordinate 2,511,731 of CM060339.1, read as the reverse complement.
TAAAAAAACATAAATATCATGAAGAGTCAAAAAGATTACGAAACGCCATAAACTCACAGAAACGTCGAGAAAAAAAAGAAATATTTCCAAGATTTACTATCCTCCAAACAAAACTCAAAAATCATTTGGAGGGCCATTAATCAAATAACAAACAAACAATCATCTTCCAAATCAAATGTAATCAAAGATGTTACTGCTGAACAACTCAACAATCACTTCATAAACGTTTCTACTAATGTTGTTAGCAATGACCATTCGAAATCCAATAACCTAAACACATTAAAACAATACTGCCAAGAAAAGCATATTCCCTCAAAACTCCACATACCATTTATTTCTGTTTTTGAGGTCCATAATTACATGATTCACCTCAAACAGTCAAGGACACGAGGTCTTGATGGAATAGACAGCAGAATTCTAAAACTTTCAGCGCCAGTTATCACAGACACTCACATTATATATATATATATATATATATAATATATATATATAATATATATATATATATATATATATATATATATATATATATATATATATATATAACCAATGTCTTGAAAAGAACTATTTTCCCAATGCCTTCAAAACTGCTAAAGTGATCCCCATCTACAAATCTGGTGACACTTCAGATCCCTCAAATTATAGGACAATCTCTATTATATCCCTTCTTTCAAAACCCCTGGAAAAACATATAAATAAACACTTAGTCAGTCGTATAGAAGCTAACAACCTACTCCACCCTAATCAGTCAGGATTCAGACAAAATCACTCGTGTCATACTGCACTGACTAGTCTCAAAGACAATTGGCTAACAAACATTAATGAAAGTAAATTTTGTGGAGTATTATTTGTAGATTTCAAAAAAGCATTTGATACAATTGACCACACACTTCTCGTCAGAAAGCTAGACCTGTAGAATATATCATCAAATAGTCTAGAACTACTCGCTTCTTATCTCAAGAACAGACAACAGTGTGTTTCAACAACTACATCCACATCCAATCTAAAACCCATTCATTATGGAGTACCACAGGGATCTATACTAGGACCGATTCTCTTTTCATTATACATAAATGACCTTCCTCTACATATTGCATCCAAATGTGAACTATTTGCTGATGACACAACCATACATACAAGCCATAATGACATTGACTCTCTTGCAACCATATCACAACAAAGCTGTAATGATCTTGTCAAATGGACAGATCTGAACCACATGTCTATTCACCCCCAAAAAACAAAATGCATGCTTATCACCACCAGACAAAAGCGACAAAATTTACACCATAATCAGTTTCCAATACATATAAAAAAGGAAGCAATCGAACAAACCTCTCATCACAAAGTTCTAGGAGTGACAATTGATGAAAATCTCAGCTGGTTCTACCACATATCTCATCTATGCAAATACTTGTCCCAAAGAGTATACCAGTTGACTAAAATTAAATACTTGCTTGACTGCTATTCAAGAAAATTATTCTTTCAAGCTTATATACAATCCTCAATAGACTATGCCTCAACCCAATGGGATTCTGCCAGTGCAAATACTATGAAACCCTTATCAAGTCTGTATAAACGTGCTCTCAAACTTATCCTCCTGAAGAAAACAATATTACTTGAAGTGGATTTCACTCAGTTAAGTATTCTCCACCTACAACAAAGACTAAAATATAACAAGGGCATCCTGATGTTTAAGATAATGGCAGGAGCTCTCCCCACATCCTTAAGAGATAAGTTCCCAATGAATCATTCCAGATATACTGAAAAGCCAAGTATCCCAATCCCAAGAATAGACTTGTTCAAGTCCAGTTTACTATACTCAGGCCCTGTACTGTGGAACTCCCTTCCCGATTCAATTAAACAGCACCAATCATTGTCGACCTTAAAAAATCACCTAATGCACTTGATGCATCAAAAATAATGAACCAGTACTCATCCTGTTGGATATATATATATATACATATATATATATATATATATATATATATATATATATATCCCCCTTTCTCTCTCTTCCTCTGTTGTGTGTGTGTGTGTGTGTGTGTGTGTGTGTGTGTGTGTGTGTGTGTGTGTGTGTGTGTGTGTGTGTGTGTGTGGTTGTGTGTAAATGTTTTTATATGTATCTTATCATTGTGCACTTGTAACTGATTTCAAAGAGTAAATTTTTAATATTTTATTTTCACGTCACATTTATCATATGGTATATTCTCTATATATGCATAAGTAAAAGATAGGGAGTGTTAAATGATGATATTATTGGTTAGTTGAAAATTGTGCGCAACACTACCTGGCTAAAAATGTACTGTGTACTCTCTCTCTCTCTCTCTCTCTCTCTCTCTCTCTCTCTCTCTCTCTCTCTCTCTCTCTCTCTCTCTCTCTCTCCTCTCTCCTCTCTCTCTCTCCTCCTCTCTCTCTCTCTCTCCTCTCTCTGTCTCTCTTGTTGCCTAAACATGTTACCATCCATATTGAGAAATACCTTCTTCACTATTTGTACTATTTAATAATCATGTGTTGAATGCAGTTGATTTTGTATAACCTTTTAATCTTCAAGTAAGCTGAATAACTATGTCCATCATGATTACAAAATGGTTATGAACGTGATTTTTATGACCATAAATGCATAATCATAAGATTCAGGTACTAGAATATGTATGTCCTAATATATATGCCTTATAGCGGATGGATTCCTTTTGTGTTCCGTTACATGACTTTATTAAGATTAGGCATATACTTCCTTTAAAATGAAGTTTATTGATGACATGAGCGCGAACTTGTGTGTGTGTGTGTGTGTGTGGTGGGTGTGTTTGTGTGTGTGTGTGGGAGGTGTGGGTGTGTGTGTGGATAATTGTTTTTATTTGTCATCTCCCCTTGTACTAAAATATTATGATTTGCATGACTTTTTTGTCGTTGTTTATAGGTTGTACCTCAAGTTTTTGATGTTTTGTTCTTCTTTTGTTTGTTTTGTTTTAACTTTGCTGTTTGCTTTTGTTTCTTCTTTTTATATGAAGTATGAATGTAAAAGAAAGGATAATATTGTCACCTGATATGATTGTTTGACTTTTATCATTCTTCTTTTTTAATGACTAAAATTAAAAAACAAACAAAAAAAACACAAAACAACCCACCACCTCAAGTACATGTGCGCCTGCAGATATGTGCTTATAAATATAAGTGTGAGTAAGTGTGTGTGTGTGTGTGTGTGTGTGTGTGTGTGTGTGTGTGTGTGTGTGTGTGTGTGTGTGTGTGTGTGTGTGTGTGTGTGCATTTGTGTGTGTGTGTGTGTGTGTGTGTGTGTGTGTGTGTGTGTGTTGTGTGTGTGTGTGTGTGATATTTGTATGTGCATTTGCGTGCGAGCGTGCATGCGTGAGTGAGTTGCGTATATGTATGTATGTATGTATGTATGTATGTATGTATGTATGTATGTATGTATGTATGTATGTTGTGTGTGTGTGTGTGTGTGTGTGTGTGTGTGTGTGTGTGTGTGTGTGTGTGTAACCTACCTGTAGGAGTGAGTTTTATGTGTACTATTATCATACTATTATTACTATTGTTGATATTATTCTTATTGTTATCATTATAATCATTGTATTATCTTTAGTTCCTTTTGAGTTCATTTTGTTGTTATGAGTTGTAACAATGTTGTAGCTAAATACTTTTGGGTGGACTTTTCTTGGTTGCTAAGCTGTTTCTTTCATTATGTTCCTTTGTTTGCTCTTTATCTATTAACGCTTCTCTTTTCATCTATAATCAAAATCATTTTATTGTGACTTCTGATTTCGTCTTCTGAATGAGTGCATTTTTATTACCTTATTATATATAATGTTCTTATTCCTTTATGTTGTTTGGTACTGCATATAGTTTTACGGTTTAGTATCTTTTTATCTTGATGTTATCCCTGAAAAGGGCGGGACTGGATGTAAAAAAGCACATGAGTGCTTATCTATTATCCTCGAATAAAAGAATTTGTCTTGTCTTGTCTTGTCTTGTCTCTCTCTCCTCATTGGGGATATTATTGGTCAAGTGATAATTGTACGCAACACTACCTGGCTTAAAATGTACTTTGTACTCTCTCTCTCTCTCTCTCTCCTCTCTCTCTCTCTCTCTCTCTCTCTCTCTCTCTCTCTCTCTCTCTCTCTCTCTCTCTCTCTCTCTCTCTCCTTTACTTGTTTAAACATGTTACCATCCATATTGAGAAATACTTTATTCACATTTTGTACTATTTGATAATCACGTGCTGAATGTAGTTGATTTTTTTTTGTTTGCTTCGTTTTGTTTTTGTTTGGTTTTCTTTTCAAATCAAAATCATCATTGATTCTTACTTCATATTTCGTTTCTGAATGAGTGCCTTTTTATAACATTACCTTAATATGGTATCTCTGTCTTATTTCTTACCTGTTGTTGTTCTTTCTCCCCTTTTATCAAAATCTTATGTTTTATGGGACTTATTTTGATGATAGATGGTGGTGGATTGATGTTTTCAGTCATTTAACGTCATCATATTCTCATGTTTGATCTTTAATTATTGTGCCTTTTTGTTTTGTTTTGTTTCAATTTTTTTTTATTTTATTCAAATCAAAATAATAATTGATTGTTATTTCTTATTTTCGTTTCTGAATGAGTGCCTTTTTATAACATTACTCTAACATTGTATCTCTGTATTATTTCTTACCTGTTGTTTGATACTTGGTATGGTTTCTTGCTTTTGGTATTTGGATCACTATAATTGTTGTTGTTTAGTTGAGGCTACCTTTTTATCTTGATGTTATCCCTGAAAAGGGCGGGGACTGGATGTAAAAAGCTCACGAGTGCTTATCTATTATCCTCGAATAAAAGAATTTTGCCTTGCCTTGCCTTGCCTCACAAGCGCACGCACGCACGCTGACATTAGTTTTGCCAGCTCATTGACTATTGTTCTTAGGTTGTCGAACTCCTCTTCAACCCACTGCTGGCATACATTGCCTTGTACTAGGATTTTCCCAGTGCTGTGGTATATGTGTATTGTCAGTAGTTTTTCTCCATCAGAACTAACTTGAAAGAGTGATCGCCAAAGTTCACTGGGCAAGGTTAATGTAAAGTCTGTTGTAAAACTTATTTCTTTTGCTGTTATTCTTTTTATACCAGTTGAAAATTGAATGAATATTTAGGGGCTGAAATTGTCCACAATACCTTTCAAAGAGAACAAACCGCCACAAAGGCAAGTTAGTATGAGTGGCTTCAAAGGTAACTTGGCAGGAGTCCTTAGTGTATTGAATAGTCTCTTTTCCGAGATACTGAGTACTCATAGAGTGAGTCATAGGCCTCATGGTTAAAGCATTACATCACTCAAAGATCCTTAGTGTATTGAATGGTCTCTTTTCTGAGACGTTGAGTACTCATACAGCGAGTCATGGGCCTCATGGTTAAAGCATTGCATCACTCAAAAGATTAACAACCTACTTCAAAGCGTTGATAGTTGGGATCGGAGGTGAAAGAATAAAGATTAAAAGAAAAAAAAACATAGAGAGTAGAGTGATGATGCTAAATGTCATCTCTTTGTGCCATTTTAATGGCTATCTCCTGTACACAATGAGTCCGACATTGCTCAGTTTACAGTCTGTCACCAGAGAAACCTGATTAACAGGAAAGACTTATTACCAGGAAGGAAAGACTTCTTATTAACAGGAAAGACTTCTTATCTTATTTCCCTGTTCAAAATATGGTCATGGAGAAGTGAGGAATACGTCTTTTTGAAGATGCTAATACACACACACACACACACACACACACACACACACACACACACACACACACACACACACACACACTTTGCAAGCATTCTTCCCCAAAATTGCTCAGAAAAACAAAACAAAATTCAAAGAGATTTCTCACTACATTAGAGTTTATTTTAACATTTAAAAACTTAACAAGTCCTACAATAAAATACACATTTCCTACATAAGCAATCCTGCACTAACATGCATCCTATACTAGCCCCCCAAAAAAACCCAACAACCCCCCCCAAAACAAAAACCAAAACAAAAACAAATTAACACACCAAACAAAAATCAAACTGCAAAGTGTACTAGGCAAACTTTTTTGCCATGAATCATTACCAAAGAAGTTATTGAAATTGTTTATACAAACAAGAAAAAGACACCTTCTCCCCACAAACTTTCCTTTTTTCTCGTCTGTTTGATGTCATTGATTAAATGTGCTTTTAAAGACCCCTTCTCCCCACACACTCTCCTCTTCTCTCGTCTATTTAATGTGATTAATAAAATGCGCTTTTCAGGACCCTTTTCCCCACACACTTTCCCTGCCATTAATCACAAAGACACAAACGACTGCATTTTTCTGGTCAATATCATATTTGATCCCAATATTTAAAAACAAAACAACAACAAAATAAGACAAAAAAATCAAAATTAAAAAAAACGTGTAGTCAGACTACCAACAGAGTATTTTTACCATACCTAAACTCATATACCCTCAGAATTTCACAGATTTCTAAGATGTGTTGGTGTAAAATCTGCCATCAATCTTCCAGCAGAAGATCAATACACAGATTTGCCACCAGCATCAAAGCAAACTATTTAAAAATGACCCCTTCTTCCCAACAAACTTGGTATCTTTCTAGTCAATAACGAAAAAAAAAACAAAGTCCCCTTTACTCACTCTTATTCATAAAAAATCAGAGACCATTAGTCTTTTACACACAGTTGTGTAAGATGTGTTGGTGTAAAATCTGCCATCAATCTTCCAGCAGAAGATCAATTCACACATTTGCCACCAACATCAACTCAAAACCTTTCTCACAATATCTATGTCAATTACATGACCAACTTTGTTATTCATCTCACATTCAAAGTGATTAAAAAAAAATCATCCTACACGCTTTCCATACCATCATAAAAACTGACATTTTTCTCGTCAATTTACGTCATCCTAATATCGAAAAAAAGGAAAATAAAAACAATCGCACTTAAAATCACATAGAATTAACTTTCACATAAAGTTGTGTAAGATGCGTTGGTGTAAAATCTGCCATCAATCTTCCAGCCGAAGATCAATACAGGGATTTGCCACCAACATCAAAACAAATGAAAAAATAAACAAAATAAAAAGACCCCTTCTACCCAAGCCATTTCCATACCAACATACCAACTATGACATTTGTGTTTTCAATTTACATTTTATCCAATTTTTTTTAAAGGAAAAAACCAAAGCAGTCAAACTTTAAGTGCTACCAAATGTTTCAAAAATCGTAAACCAATAGCGTTTCATATGCAGTTGTGTAAGATGTGTTGGTGTAAAATCTGGTATCAGTTTTCCAGCAGATGATCAATTCATACATTTGCCACCAACAAAGTAAAAGAAGACCCTTTCTCCCCCACACCTTTTCCATAGCATTGCACAAATCATGACATTTTTCCTGTCAATTTACATTTGATCTCAATATAAAAAGCCCCATAAAAGGAGAAGCAAAAGTCACCATTAACCCATTATTATACTAAAAGTCTTACAGCATTAGACTTTTATATACACTGTAAGATGTGTTGGTGTAAAATCTGCCATCAATCGTCCAGCACACACATTCCACACATTCCATATCCTCCTACAAACTATGGCGTTTTTCTTCTCAATTCACATCTGATCCAATATAGAAAGAAAAAAAATCCTGTCATACTTAACCAGCCACAATACTTAAAAATCATATACAAATCATCTTTCACATACAGTAGTATAAGATATGTCCTGCAAAATCTGCCATCGATCTCCCAGCAGAAGATCAATACACATATTTGCCACCATGGACAAAAAAGAAAAGTACCCTTTCTCCCCACACTTTCCCTACTATCATACAAACTATGACACTTTTTTTCTATGTATTTTTCACCCCAATATAAGAAACCCCAAACAAATTGTAGCTATACTTTACCTCCTCATAAACTTAAAATCATTTTTTGTAAAACGAGTGGGTGTCAAATCAGCCATCCATCTTTCCAGCAGAAGATCAATACACAGATTAGCCATCAACATAAAAACCTAAAAAAAATATATACCATTTTTCCCCGCACTTTCCATACCATCATACAAAGTATGACATTTTTCTGTTTAATTTACATTTGATCTCAATATCTTAAAATAATTAAAAGGAAAAACAAGGCAGTCACATTTTACCCCTTACTACACATAAAAAACCATATAACAGTAGTCTTTTCACATACAGATGTGTAAGATGTGCTGGTGTAAAATCTGCCATCAATCCTCCAGCAAGATCAATTCACACATTTGCCACCAACATCCAAAAATTAAAATGAATAGACAAGGACCCCTTCTCCCCACACACTTTCTAGGCTATCCTACAAAGTGTGACAATTTTCGCCTCATTTTTCTTTTGATCTCAATGTCAAAATAACAACCCCCCCAAAAAAAAACAACAACAACAAAGAGGAACAACAAAACAGTCACACTTTACCCACTGCTATACATAAAAAATATGTAGCATCCGACTTTGTTTTTACTCTCTCTCTCTCTCTCTCCTCTCTCTCTCTCTCTCTCTCTCTCTCTCTCTCTCTCTCTCTCTCTCTCTCTCTCTCACACACACACACACACACACACACACACACACACACACACACACACACACACACACACACACACACACACACACACACATACACGTACACACAACACACAAAAAGTCGATACGTCTCTCATTCTGTCACACACACACACACACACACACACACACACACACACACACACACACACACACACACACACACACACACACACACACACATACACACACACTATCCCCTCTTATGTTAAGATTGTCTGGTATTATCTAAAGTAGAAAGACACTAAAATTGAAAACTGACCGACTTTCAGTTGTGTAAGATGTGTTGGTGTAAAATCTGTCATCAATCTTCCAGCAGAAGATCAATACACACATTTGCCACCAACATCAACTAGAATTTTATTTCACAATATCTATATAAATCCCAAGACCAGGTCTGATTTTTCATTTCACTTTCAATCCGATTTTTTAAAATAAAAAAGACCCCTTCTCCCCACACACTTTCTATACCAAGATACAAACTATGACATTTTTGGAGTCAAGTAACATTTGATCCCTATTTATCAACTCCCCCCCCCCCCCACCCCAACCCCCCCCCCAAAAAAAAAGAAAAGTAAAAAAAACAAAACAAAAAACCACCCACAAAAGCATAACACAGACACATTTTATCCTCTACTAAACTTAAAATCATGTTTTGTAAAAGGCGTTGGTGTAAAATCTGCTATCTTCCAGCAGAAGATCAGTTCACACATTTGCCACCAACATCCAAAAATATAAATAGACAAGGACCCCTTCCTCCCTCACACTTTCCATGCTATCCTACAAACTATGACAATTATGTCTTCAATTTCCATTTGGTCTCAATGTAAAACAAACAAAAACAAAACCACCAAAAATCCCAAATAAAAAACCCAAAGAGGAAAAACAAATCAGTCAGACTTTACCCACTACTATACATAAAAAACCATGTAGCTTTAGACTTTGTTTTTACTATGTATCACACACACACACACACACACACACACACACACACACACACACACACACACACACCCCGCCGGCCCAAACGCATACACATAAATGCATACATGCACACACACCTTGACAAATGCATACACACAGTCTCTCTCTTTCTCTCTCTCTCTCTCTCTCTCTCTCTCTCTCTTCTCTCTCTCTCTCTCTCTCTCTCTCTCTCTCTCTCTCTCTCTCTCCTCTCTCTCTCTCTCTCCTCTCTCTCTCCTTCTCTCTCTCTCTCTCTGTCTCTCTCTCTCTCTCCTCTTCCTCTCTCCTCTCTCTCTCTCCTCTCTCTCTCTCTCTCCTTCTCTCTCTCTCTCTCTCTCTCTCTCTCTCTCCTCTCTCTCTCTCTCTCTCTCTCTCTCTCTCTCTCTCTCTCCTCTCTCTCTCTTCTCTCTCTCTCTCTCTCTCTCTCTTCTCTCTCTCTCTCTCTCTCTCTCTCTCTCTCTTCTCTCTCTCTCTCTCTCTTTCTTCCTCTCTCTCTCTTCTCTTTCTCTCTCTCTCTTCTCTCTCTGTCTCACAGAAACGCACACAGACACCCCACCACCCACACCCTATCCCCTCTTATATTAGGATTGTCTGGTATCATTTAAAATAGAAAGATGCCTAAGTTGAAATTAAAAACTGACCATCTTTCAGTTGTGTAAAATGTGTTGGTGTAAAATCTGCCATCAATCTTCCAGCAGAAGATCAATTCCCACATTTGCCACCAACATCAACTAGAATTTTATTTCACAATATCTATATAACTCCAAAGACCAGGTTTGATTTTCATTTCACTTTCAATCCGATTTTATAAAATAAATAAATAAATAAACTAAAAAGACCACTTCTCCCCACTCACTTTCCGTACAAGGACACAAACTATGATATTTTGGGGGCAAGGTACATTTGATCTCTATTTATTACCACCTCTCCTTTCCCAAAACAAATAAAAAAAAAAGCATAACACAGACACATTTTATCCTCTACTAAACTTAAAATCATGTTTTGTGAAAGGCATTGGAGTAAAATCTGCTATCACTCTTCCAGCAGATCAATTCACAGATTAGCCACCAACATAAAAATACTTTAAAAAGAGATACCCTTCTCCCCACACACTTTTCATAGCATCATTCAAAGTATGACATTTTTTGTATCAATTTACACTAAATCCCAGTATCTTCAAAAACAATTAAAAGTAAAAAACAAAACAGTCACACTTTACCCACTACTATACCAACAAATCATACACCATTAGTCTTTCACATACAGTTGTGTAAGATGTGTTGGTGTAAAATCTGCCATCAATCTTCGAACAGAAGATCAATACACACATCTGCCACCAACATAAAAAAAAAATAAACAGAAAAAGACTCCTACTCCCCACACACTATCCACACCATCATACAAATTGTGACATTTTTTCTTGTAAATTTCCACTTGATCTTTATGGTAAACCCCCCAAAAAACCAAAACCAAAACAAACAAAAAAAACCCAAAGAGGAACAACAAAAGCAGTCACATTTTACCCACTACTATACATAAAAAATCATGTAGCTTTAGACTTTGGTTTTACTATGTAACACGCACACACACACACACACGCACACACACACACACACACACACACACACACACACACACACACACACACACACACACACACTCCACACACTCACTCACTCACTCACTCACTCACTCACTCACTCACTCACCCTATCCCCTCTTTTGTTAGGATTGTCTGGTATCATTTAAAATAGAAAGACACTAAAGTTGAAAACTGCCTAACTAACAGCTGTGTAAGATGTGTTAGTGTAAAATCTGCCATCAATCTTCCAGCAGAAGATCAATTAACACATTTGCCACCGACATCATCTCAGAATATTTCTCACAATATTTATATCAAACACATGACCAGGTTTGTTTTTCATTTTATATTCAATCCGGTTTTTTTTCAAATAGGTAAATAAATAAATAAAAAAGCCCATCTCCACATAAACTTTCCCTACCAAGATACAAATTATGACATTATTTGTCGTTATATTTGATTTCAATATTATTTCTCAAAAAAAGCAAATCAAACAAAACAAGCAAAACCAAAAACAAAACACAGACACTTTACCCACTAATAAAGTTGAAATCATATTTGATAAAATGTGTTTGTGTAAAATCTGCCACCAATCTCTAAGCAGAAAAACCAATTCACACATTTGCCACCAACTACAACTCAAAAAATGTCTCACAATATCTATATCAGTCACGTGACCAGGTTTGCTTTTCGTTTTATATTCAATCCGAGTTTTTAAAAATGTATAGATAAATTAAAAAAGACCACATCACCCAACACACGTTCCGTACCAAGATACAAATTATGACATTTTTTGTCAAGTTACATTTGATCACAATTTCTCAAAAAACAAATCAAAACAACCAAAACCAAAAGTTAAAATAACATTTTGTAAAAATTGCTGGTGTAAAATCTGCCATCAACCTTGCACTCCAGCAGAAGATCAATTCACACATTTGCCACCAGCATCAACTCAAAAACTTTCCCACAATATCTATATCAATCTCATGACCAGCTTTGTTATTCATTTCACATTCAATCCGATTTAAAATTAGAAATAAAAAGACCCCTTTTCCCCACAAACTTTCCATACCATCACACAAACTGAAAACTATCTTGTTAATTCATATTTTTTCCCCAATATACCCCCCCCCAAAAAAAAAAAAAAAAAAGAGAAAAACAAAACACTCGCACTTTCCCCACTACTATACATTAAAAATCAGATACCATTAGTTTTTAACATACCGTTGTGTAAAATGTGATGGTGTAAAATCTGCCATCAGTCTTCCAGCAGAAGATCAATTCACAGATTTGCCACCAACATCAAAAATGTTTTAGAAAGACCCCTTCTCTCTGTACAATTTCCATATCATCATACACACTGTGACATTTTTCTTGTCAATTTACATTGATCAAGTCTAGATATAAACAGAAAGAAGCAATCATACTTTACCAACTATTATACTAAAAAATATATAGAAATAATCTTTCACATAAAGTTGTGTAAAAGGTGTTGGTGTCAAATCTGCCCTCAATCCTCCAGCAGAAGATCAATACATATCTAGATTAGCCATCAACTGACAACATCCAAAAAAAGAGATACCCACACTCACCACACTTTCCATAGCATCATACAAACTGACATTTTTCTGGTCAATGTACCTTTTGGTCCCAATCAAAGAAACAAAGAAAAAGGAAAGCAACACAAATTTGTCCGCTACTAGATCTATACATGAAAAATTATATGACACTAGTCTCTAATATATAGTTGTGTAAGATGTGTTGGTGTCAAATCTGCCATCAATCTTCCAGCAGAAGATCACTTCACAGACTTGCCACCAACATCAACTCAAAAACTTTCCCACAATATAATATATATGTATAAATCTCATGACCAAATTTGTTATTCATTTCCCATTTAATCAGATTACAACAATCCAATAATAAAAGACCCCCTCCCCCCCCCACACACCTTCCATATCATCGTACAAACTATTTCATGTTTGTGACAATTTACATTTTATCCTTTTTTTTTAAGCAAAAAGAAAAACCGTCCACTGTACCCACTACTATACATAAATAACCACGTTACCCACTACTATAGATAAATAACCACTTTACCCACTATAAATAACCCCTTTACCCACTACTATACATAAATAACCACTTTACCCACTACTATACATAAATAACCACTTTATCCACTACTATACATAGATAATCACACACCATTAAGTCTTTCACATTTTAAAAACAAAACAAAAGATGAAGACCCCTTCTCCCCACACGCTTTCCATACCATCATACAAACTAGACATTTTCCTTGTCAATTTTCATTGGATCCCAATGTAAAAAAACGAAAACAAAAACAAACAAACAAAACAAGGAGGAGCAACAAAAGTCACACTTTCCCCGCTACTACACAAACAAAATCAGACACTATCTGTCTTTCACACACTTGTATCGTATCATACTTGAATATAAGACTTTAAAACCTCATCTCCCTGCCTTTTCTGAGAATTCCAATGACAAAGTTTTCAATAATGTAAATCTAACGTTGGACATTGCTGAAGGTTTGTTTTTAAGTCCTATAGGGCATTTATCGTATTTCTTGTACTTTTATATTTTTCATATCTTTTATTTTTTCTTGATCTCTTATTGATAAGTCATCATCATGGCTTGGCTTCGCGAACGAAGATTAAGGGCACTGTCCACGTCTGGTGCAGGCTCGCTGGTGGCTGTTCAGTCCAATGCGTGACAAACAAACCCGGCCGCAGCGGCTGCAGGGGAAAGTCGATTCTGGGGTTGATGTAGAGGGGACGCGGTTCTTCCTCCTCATTCGCCTCTCCTCAAGGGCCGCTCTGCGATTGTCCTCAAAGGAGGAGACCGACTGATGCACAGTGTGTCGCCAGGCCTGCCGGTCAGCAGCAAGGACTGACCACTGGTTATGGTCTATGAGGCAGGCTGACAGAGATTTCTTCAGAGAGTCTTTAAATCTCTTCTTTGGTGCGCCTCTGTAGCGGTGTCCGGTGGAAAGTTCACCGTAGAGAACCATCTTCGGTAGGCGATGGTCCTCCATTCTAAAGACATGCCCTGCCCAGCGTAGCTGCGTTTTCAGCAACATGGCCTCAATGCTGGTGATCCCTGCTTGCTCCAGCACCTCAGCATTCGTGGTGAAGTCGCTCCAGTGGATGTCGAGGATGGAGCGGAGACAGCGTTGGTGGAAGCGTTCCAGAATTCGCAGGTGGTGTCTGTATGTGACCCATGACTCAGAGCCATACAGGAGGGTGGTCAGTACCACGGCTCTGTAGACACTGATCTTGGTGTCTTTCTTCAGGTGTTTGTTTTTCCAGACACGGTGGTAGAGTCTGCCAAAAGCACTGTTTGCCTTTGCCAGTCTGTTGTCTACATCTTTATCAATCTTTGCGTCAGAGGAGATTGTGCATCCCAGGTAGGTAAACTGCTGGACTGTCTTCAGTTCTGTCTCACCAATTGTAATGTGAGGTGGGTGGTACGCTACCTGAGGTGCGGGCTGGTAGAGAACCTCTGTCTTCTTCAGGCTGACTTCGAGTCCGAAGAGCTGGGCTGCCTCTGCAAAACAGGATGTTACATGCTGCAGGGCGGTTTCTGAGTGGGCTACAAGGGCAGCATCATCAGCAAAAAGTAGTTCTCGAATTTGTTGCTCCAGGGTTTTGGTGTGGGCCTGAAGACGCCGCAGGTTGAATAGGCTGCCATCTGTGCGGTAGCGTATGAAAACTCCGTCTTCGTCATCAAGATCTTCTGTGGCCCGCTGAAGCATCATGCTGAAGAAGATAGTGAAGAGGGTTGGTGCAAGAACGCAGCCCTGCTTCACCCCGTTTGTGATTGAGAAAGGCTCTGAGAGGTCGTTGCTGTTTCTGTTTCTATTGATAAGTATGCACACACAAACACACACACACACAAACACACACACACAAACACACACACACACAAACACACACACGCATGTATGCACACACACACACTGCAATAAATGCATACACATACACCCACACACACACGCATGCACGCACGCACGCGCGCACACACACAATCTCTCTCTCTCTCTCCTCTCTCTCTCTCTCTCTCTCTCTCTCTCTCTCACTCCTCTCTCTCTCTCTCCTCTCTCTCTCTCTCCCTCCCTCTCTCCCCCCCTTCTCCCTCTCTCTCTCTTAAACACACCACACACACACACACACACACACACACACACACACACACACACACATACACACACACACACACACAAACACGCACAACACACACACACACACACTCACACACACACACAGACACGTATCCCCTCTTCTACTCTGAGATCGTCTAGAATCACTTAAAGAAGAAAAACCTTAAAATTGAAGACTGGCTGAATTACATACAGGTATGTAAGATGTGTTGTGTAAAATCTGCCATCAATCGTCCAGCAGAAGATCAATACACAGATCTGACACCAACATCAACTCAAAAACCTGTTCATAATATCTATGTCAATCACATGAAAAGACTTCTTATTCATTTCACATTGAATCCGATTTATATCAAAACAAAAAGAGACCCTATCTCCACACACACTTTCCATACCATCATACAAACTTTGCATTTTTCTTGTCAATTTACATTTGATCTCAATGTAAAATAAAACCAAAACAAACAAACGAAAAAAAAAAGCAAAGTGGAACAACACAGTCACACTTTACCACTACCAGACACATAACAAATCAAACCATCAGTCTTTGGCATACAGCTGTATCCTGTCATACCTGAATGTCATGACTGTTAAACCTTACCACCCTGCCTTTTCTGAGAGTTCCATTGCCAAAGTTCTGAATAACAGAAGTCTAACCTTGGACATCGCTAAAAGTTTGCTGTTGAGAACTATAGGGCATATAGTGTAGTTCTTGTAGAGGGTATTTGTTAACATCTTTCTATTTTTTTTGTAATCTTTTTATGTTAAGCATACTTTTTAATTTGTTATTACTATGTATCACATGCACACACACATGCATGCATGCACGCACGCACTCACACAAACATACACTGCGACAAAAGTACACACACACACACACACACACAAACACGCACGCACGTACACACCCATGCACCAACGCCAGGCACACACTTAGAATCCCTCTCTCTCTCTCTCCTCTCTCTCTCTCTCTCTCACACACACACACAACACACACACACACACACACACACACACACACACACACACACACACACACACACACACACACACACACACACACACACACACACACATCTACCCTTCTATTTTACAATTGTCTGGTATCACTTAAAGTGGAAAGACGGTAATATTGAAGACTGACCGAATTACACACAGTTGTGTAAGATGTGTTGGTGTAAAATCTGCCATCAATCTTCCAGAAGAAGATTAATTCACACATTTGCCACCAACATCAACTCTAAAACTTGTTCACAATATCTTAATCACATAAAAGACATCTTGTTCATTTCACATTCAATCCTATTTATATCAAAACAAAAAAGACCCCTTCTCCCCACACACTTTCCATACCATCATACAAACTACAACTTTCCTTGTCTATTTACATTTGATGTCAATGTAAAAACAAAAAAAACACAAATAAAATACAGCAATGCTTTACCCTTTACTATACTTCAACTCACATACCAGTCATTTTTATATACAGTTTGTGTAAGATGTGTTGATGTAAAATCTGCCATTAATTTTCCAACAGAAGATCAATACACACATGTGCCACCAACATACAACATTTTGAAAAAGACCCCTTCTCCCCACAGACTGTCCATAGCAGCATACAAACTGTGTTTTTTTGTCTACTTTTCATCCTAATTTTTTTCAAGAAGTGAATAAAAATAACAGCTATCCCTTTTCCACTAATAAAGCTAAAACCATATTTTGTAAAAAACTGTTGGTGTACAATCTGCCATCAATCTTCCAGCAGAAGATCAATTCACACTTTTGCCACCAACATCAACTGAAAAACTTTCTTACAATATCTATGTCACCCACATGAGCAGTTTTATCAATTTTACATTCAATGTGATTTAAAGAAAAGAAGAAAGAAGGAAAGACCCATTTTCCCCACAAACTTTAATAACATCATAAATCGAGTAAATGTACTTTTTAGTTTACCTTCGATCCAAATGATCATTTTTTCTTAAAATGAACACCAATTTTAACAGTCACACTTTGCTCACTACTACATATACAAAATCACATGCCATTAGTCTTTCACTTACAGTTGTGTAAGATGTGTTGGTGTAAAATCTGCCATCAATCTTCCAGCAGAAGATCAATACACAAATTTGCCACCAACCTTATAAACCTTTTTTTTTTTTTTTTTTAAAGATCCCTTGTCCCCCACTCCCACTTTTTCCACAGCCTCAAACAAACTTTTGCTGTCTTCTTGTACATTTTACATTTGACCCCATTTTTAAAGGAAAAAGAAAAAAACAGTCGAACATTTTAAGTGTTACTATATTTTCTTTAAACCATATACCATTCGTCCTTCACACAGAGTTGTGTAAGACGTGATGGAGTAAATAGCTTTCTCACAATGTCTGTATCAACGTCACACCAACTTGTTATTCCTTTCACATTCCATCTGATTCTTGGAAAAAAAGTCTCTCTCCACAACTTTCCATACCATCAAACAAACTGTGAATTTTTTTCTTGTCAATTTACATTTAAACTCAACATCTAAAAAAACCCCGAAAAACAAAGTCACACTTTACCCACAACTATACTAAAATCATTTAGAAATCACTTTTCACAGACAGTTGTGTAAAGTGTGTCAGTGTGAAATCAGCCATCAATCTACTAGCAGAAGATCAATTCACACATTTGTCACCAACCTTATAAACCCTTTTTTCCCCTTAAAAAGACCCCCTGTCCCCACACACTTTCCACAGCGTCAAACAAACTACTGCATTCGTCATATTCAAATCAGCTTTGATACACAGTTGTGTTAACAGTGCTGGTGTAAAATCTGCCATCAATCTTCCAGCAGAAGATAAATTCACACATTTGCCACCAGCATCCAAACTCCACCTCCCTCCCACAAAAAAATCCACCCAACATTTCTCCCCAACAATCTATGGCATTTTTTGTCAATCCACATTTGATCCAATCAATCAAAAACAGACCCCCCTCCCCATACACCCCCACCAGTCACATTTATCGTAGTATTTTATTTTTGATTTTGAATATCTTTTAATTTTGTCTTGGGTCTTTTCATGTTAGGCATACTTTTTAAATTTGTTATTGCTATGTATCATACACACGCACAGATGCATACACACGCAAACATACACCCACACATACACATGAACACACACACACACACACACACACACACACACACCCGCGACACCCCCCCGCGACACACACACACACACACACACACACCACACACCACACACACACACACACACACACACACAAACACAAACACACACACAAACACACGCACACACACATACACACACACACACACACAGACACACACACACACACACACACACACACACACACACACACACACACACACACACACAACACACACACATTCTCCTATTTCAGGATTGTTTGGAATTATTTAAAAGTGGAAAGACGCTAAAATTGAACACAGAGTGAATTACACATAGTTGTGTAAAATGTGTTGCTGTAAAATCTGTCATCAATCTTCCAGCAGAAGATCATACACACATTTGTCACCAACATCAACTCAAAAACCTTATCACAATATCGAAACCAATCACATGAAAAGAGTTATTCATTTCACATTCTGTCTGATTTTTAGCAAAATGAAATACACCTCTTCCTCCCCCACACTTTCCATACCATCATACAAACTGTGACATTTTTCAGTTTACATATAATCCCAATATCTTCAACAAAGGAAAAGAAAAACAGAACAGTCCTACTTTAGCAACTACTATTCATAAAAAAATCATATACGATTAATCTTTTACACAGGTTTCTAAGATGTGATGGTGTAAAGTAAAAATTAGTTCACAATATCTCTGTCAATTACATGACTGGGCTTGTTTATCATTTCATACTCAATCCGATTTTTAAAAAGATATCCCCCCCCACACACAGCATGTGAATTTTACGCACGCACGCACACACACCGCGACAAATGCACACACGCGCTCGGACGCATGCACTCTTGCGCGCGCACACACACCTGCAATCTCTCTCTCCTCTCTCTCTCTCTCTCTCTCTCTCTCTCTCTCCCTCTCTCTCTCTCTCCTCTCTCTCTCTCTCTCTCTTTCTCTCGCCCCCCCCTCTCTCTCCCCCCCTCTCTCTCTCACACACACACATACTACACATACTACACACCCACACACCCACACCCACACACATCCCCCACACCCATCAGATGACACTATTTACGAAAACTGCCTACACACAAGGACTGGATGTACAAAAGCATGAGTGCTTATTCCATTATCCTCGATATAAAGGGATAGAATAAAAATAAAATAAATATATAAAAATCCACTCTCCTATTTTAAGATTGTCTGGAATCAGCGACAGTCAAAAGACGTTAAAATTGAAGACTGGCTGAATTACACACAGTTGTGTAAGATGTGTTGTGTAAAATCTGCCATTAGTCTTCCAGCAGAAGATCAATTCACACATTTGACACCAACATCACAAACCCTTTTCCTTTTAAAAAGACCCCTTTCCCCCACACTTTCCACAGCCTCAAACAAACTATTGCACTATTCTTGTACTTTTACATTTGATCCCATTTTCTATAGGAAAATCAAACAAGTCAAACTTTTTAAGTACTACCATATTATCTTTTTAAAAAATCATGCCTTTAGTCTTGTACATGCACATGTGTAAGATGTGATGGTGTAAAATAAAAAAAAAAATCTCAAAGTATCTGCATCAACCTCATGACATGCACAAATAATTACTCACACACACAGATGCACACACACACACACACACACACACACACACACACACACACACACACACACACACACACACACCACTTCCCTTACTCCCTCCCACAGCCCTAACAAAGCTGCCTCCTCCCCCCTTCCCCCTCCTCCTAAAACCTCTTTCCCTAAAATTTCCCACCCCCACCCCCCCTCCCCCCCAAACAACTGTTGCCATGGTTCAGTCACCTGTAGCCCACCATCCTCTGTCTGCCAGTGTTCCACATAGGCCAGGGCTGTTAAGCACAGGCAGGGTTTGGGGCACAGTCACAGGAACAAGGCAAGCAAGCAACAAGGGGAAACAGCAAAAAGGGAAACATGCAACAAGGCAAGCATGCAACAAGGCAAACATCAACAAGGCAAGCATCAACAAGGGAACATGCAACAGGGGGAAAAGCAAAAAGGGCAGGGGTTTTTGTCATCTGTGGGCAGTGTGGTAAACCGTGTGGACACAGCAGCAACAGAATTTATGGTACTAGCTTAACACAATGGTGTGAACTTTCTCTACAAGACAAATCCCATTAAAAAAAAAACATACCTCTCCCCTGCTAAGACTGTATGTTTGGTCTTCCGATTTGGATTTTAATTAAAAAATTCTAGCTCCAGCAAAAACCTTTCAGGCCTAGAATTTGGGAAAAATTTTATCCTTTTCCGTTTTAAAAATTCCAGGCCTGATAATTTGAAACACGTTTTTTTTCTTTTTCTATTTTAAAAACTTTCAGGCCTGAGAATATGAAACACATTTTATCCTTTCTTTTTTAGTCCTTGGCTAAAACTACGACTTCACTAATCAAGATGTTTGAGTATACAACCGACCCCCCCCCCCCCCCCCATACATTCAGGGAGCCGCATTCCAAATTTGGGGAGCAGGTGGCAAATCAAACCCGTCGTTTTGCCGAAAGGCGGAGATCTTTCCTGCTCTTTCCGCGAGTTCTTTTACATTCTTTCCTTTTCC
>CM060339.1:2486915-2490559 GCA_030674155.1 Stramonita haemastoma | reverse complement strand
AAGTTTTCTTCCTCCCATCGGGCTAGATTGTATGTAAGTATAAACTTCTTTCCTATATGGTGAGTGAGTTTTTATTCAAGGAAGAGCCATTTCTTCAGTTAACTGGTATCAAAGTACAAGTTTTTTTCCCCTTAATATCAAAGTTAATTTTTTATCAGGTTTGTTAGAATTAAAGCAAAAGCTGTTTCCTCCATGTCAAATAAGCATATTACGAAGTATACAGTTATTTCACATTGTTTTATTACTGTCAGAGTGTAGAGTTCCTTACTCCTTGTCTAGGTAGGTGATATCAAGGTGTAAAGCTCTTTCCCCAATATCCAGTTAGCTGCTTACCATATGCATGAAGGTCTTTTATTTTTGTTCCATCATTTTTCATAAAACTTATTTAGCTTACATTTGAGTAGTTGATATCAAAGTATAAACATATGTCTTTCACATTTATTTGTATCCAAGTTTTCTTTTCATTGAATATTTTTCTACATGTTGAGTTATTTGGTATGGGAGTATAAAATTCCTTCATTTGTATTATTAAGTTGGCATCAAAGTCCAAAGCCTTTTCTTTTATATTGAGGTAGTTTTAAATTTTGTGTTTTTCCCTTTCCTATTCAGTTTGTGTAAAGGTATGATAGTCTCCCCTTCATAGTGATTGTTAGCATCAAATCATAAAGTAAGTTTTTTGGAGGAGTTATTTGGTGTCCAAGCATAAAGTTTCTTTCGTTCATAATAAGTTAGCTGGTATCAATTTATAAAATTCTTTCTTGTATATTGAATTAGTTCGTGTCAAAATTAGGGAAAAAAACCCTTTTGTATTGAGTTATTGCTATCAAAGTATAAAGTTTTTTCTTTACCTTTTTAGTTGGTGCCAAAAGTGTCAAAGTATTAAGATCTTTCTCCAAGTTGAAATAGTTCCTAAGTATTTTCTTTCTTGAATATTTTGCTACTACATGTATTATAACATTTTTCTTTTCATTTAATTTTTCGGTTCCAAAGTTAAAGGTCATTTTCTTCATATAATTATCAGCTTGTGGTAATATGAGGACATTTTTCTTATACTGAGATAGGGCGAAGATTAGATCCCAAACACAATAGGCACTCACACACACACACACACACACACACGCACGCACGCACGCACGCACGCACGCACGCACGCACGCACGCACACACACACACACACACACACACACACACACAGAGGCGGGCGCTCAATTTTCTATTTTGATTGCTTTTGAAAGAACATTGTAAAGCTTTTACTGGCTTACAACGTCGTTTTGTTTTGGCGCCAAAAATGCTCAAAATTCTAAATATGATTTCGGATCAGAAGTACTTGTACAAAACAGAGACGAAATGAAAACTCCTGGAAATGTACACTCGGCTTCAGACGTTTGTTATGATGTAAATCTTTGCCATAGTCATTACTGGTATAGCATCGCCTATTTCACAGAAACAAATCATTTTACCTCGACTTTGCGGGATCAGCTTAAGAGAGAAAACTATGCACAAGCTGAGTGCAGGATGTTTGAAGAAAGAGTAGTACTTTTCCCGATACTCCTTTTTCCCTGTAGTGCTGTTCCCTGGAGCTGTCAACACTCCACTCTAACCCTAGTTCTTGCCCCATGCCGCAAACCCTAACACTTCACCAGTTTGATCCTAACTATTAACTCTTTGACAGGATTCCTTAACTCTGACTCAGTTCTGCGGTATGGGGAAACAGCTGTATAAGGGAACAGCAGCACAGGGAAAGAGGGGTTTGGGGGTACTGACGGCTTGGAAATATTTTATTCCGGAGAATACCGTGATAGAGACATGATTTGTAAAAGAGATGCAGAAAAATAAATAATGATTACAGCATCCTTATGCTTGCATAGCACTGATGCTTCAAGAATTGTTCTATTTTTAGTTTTCTGCAGGACCAAAGTAGGATGGCTTGCGACCACAGTCCATAAATCGGATATCTTCGCTGGAGCTATATAACAACAGAAAAAAAACCAGTGTTCTGATAACCTTTGAAAATAACGGCAATACTGAAAAAGTGCTTAATGTATGGGAGTTACACGGTTTTACCTCAATGGCTTGACACGTAGTTTTGACTTCAAATTCTACTGGTTATCAAGTATAAGGTTTTTTTTCTTTTACATTAAGTCACTTGGTTAGTGTAGATCTCTTTCCTTCCTCTTGAGTTGTCACTAAGTTTGGGTTGTTGTTTTTTTCATTCCATGAAATAAGTTGGTGTCATCGAATAGAATTATCCCCTTGCTATTGAACAAGTTGGCTCAAAGAATAAAGTTCGAAGCTTGGTATCAAGATAGTTATAAAACTGTAAACTTTTTTCTTCAGATTCAGTTATTACAAAAGTATAGAGCTCCCCCTTTCATATTTCTTAGTTTTTTGTATCAGAGTATAAAGTTTTCCCCTCCATATTCATTTAGTTGGTGTTAGCAGGCTCTTCCCTTTATATTGAGTTAGTTCTATCAAAGCAAAAAGTTCTTTCCTTCAGGTTGAGTTCGCTGGTACACGTGTAAAAGGTTATTTTCTTAATATGGGTTGGTGTCAAAAAAAGTAAAATTGTTCCTTGGAATGAGTTGGTTGATATCAAAGAAGTTATTTCCTTTATTCTAGTTGTTATTAGGTAGTTGTTATTGAGCCAGGTGTTATTAGGTATAAAACTCTTCCCTTCATATTGAGTTGTTGCCAACCTAGTTACCTTCACATTGATTGCATTGCTTGGAACAACAGTTGCATGAGAGAACAACACTAAAGGGAAAGAGGGGTTTGACTTACTGGCTAGCGGAAAATACTTCATTCCTCAGAAAACGGTATAAGCGCTATATAAATCCCATATATCATCATCATTATTAGTGTTTCTATTTGTGCAAGAGAAAAGACATGCAGACGAATGTTTTTTATTTTTTTTATTGTATTTTTTAAAAATTATTATTTTTGTTTTTATTTTTTTTTAGACAAATGTTAGTTTAAAGCTAAAGCTAACTCTTGACAGTTGTAGTACTGGGGAAAAGGGCCTGCTGTAGTGTATGGAGTCCATGCCCTGTTTCATCTGTGTCACTTTCCACGTGTAGATTTTGATTCAGATTAATCTAGTTCTTTTCAAGGTTTACAGTTCTTCCCTATGTAGTAAGTTGGTGTAGTATGAAGCTTTTCCCTTCCTATTGAACTAGTTGGTATGAAGTATTAACTTTCATTCCTATTGAGTTGGTGTCATGAAATAAGGTTCCTCCCTTTATACTGAAGAGTTGATCACCATGTAATGTTCCAAAATTTTCTATTGACTTTGTTTATACATAAGTTTCTTTCAAGATTTTTTTCTTATAAAGGTGTTGAAAAAAATATTAAAGATACTCTTATAATAATTATTGATATAAACAGATTTCTTTTTTCAATTCCAAAAGTTTTCATAATCCTATAAATGATCATTGCTAAAAAAAAAAGTAATAAAAATAAAAAGTTTTCCTTTTTTCTATTTCATCAATCCGTTGAAAAGTGCTTGGGTGCCCTGATAGTTTTGTTAGGTTTATTAGTTATAAATTACGAGTTTCCTCTAGTTTTATTCTGGTGGTATGATTATAAAGCTGTATATATTTTTAAAATCCTTAGATGGTTTGATATAAGCTGGGCTAGAGATTATT
>CM060339.1:2466915-2481915 GCA_030674155.1 Stramonita haemastoma | reverse complement strand
GTATGCGTTTTGGGGTTCATAGATACTGCTTCTTGATCTCCTGTGTTATCTGAGAGCAAATTTTGTTTAAATATTTTCTGAAATAGCCGCTTCCCGCGGTTCAAAACAATTAGATTTTCAAATCACACACACATACACACACACCAATAATGCACACTTATGAATACATTTTATATGAATACCTCTAGGAATAAGCATACCATCCAAGGCGACCATCTAATCACAAATCAAAATCATTTTCCCTAACATAATAGAATGCACCCCATACACCGTTTTAAAACATAAGGAAAACAAAACACAATCAAAATAAATTAGAACTTCAATACACACATGTATGGGCTTGCACACACACACACACACACACACACACACACACACACACACACACACACACACACACACACACTAACATGAATACAGAAATGAATAAACAAATAATCTAATACCTTATATATTGCAATACAATAGTTCTACATTCATAATGCAATGCAACCCTTCAATTTCATTGATATGATAGCAAAGAAATAGACTACAAGATAATCAAACTGTCAAACACACACACACACACACACACACACACACACACACACACACACACACACACACACACACACACACACACACACACACACACACACACACACACACACATACTGGCTGCGTTTAAACTCATGGAAAACCAAGTATTCCCAAAATGTTGTATGTACTTGTTCTCACTCTTTATCTTGTGAACACATTCTTTTTGATTGCCCTATTTTGACATCAGTATACAAAAAGTCTGGTATCATAGATCTGAAAAGGGAATCTGTGGGTTTACTCACTGTAGACTAGAAATTGTTGATATTGCTGAAGTTAGTTCTCGGTCTAGTGTTAATGTTCTGTTATAGGTTTTCTTGTGAATTTAATTGTTGGACTTGTTTTAGATTCCTTTAATTCCCCCCTTTTTTCTTTATTAAAAAAAAGTCTAATATCACCTAGAGTGAACAGACTTTAAATGAAACACACACACACACACACACACACACACACACACACACACACACACACACACACACACACACACACACACACACACACTCACACACACACACACACACACACACACTCTCTCTCAGAGCACAGAAAAAGCCTGGCAGTGGGAAATACAACTGGCAAATGAACAAAATAAGTGTCCAAGTATATGCTATGGTCTTTAGGAAAGACAAGATCTTATTTCATTTAGAACATTTCAAATAAATATTTATGGTAAGCTTTTTTAAATGAGGACATACTTCATTTCTAATTTATTTTGTCTGGAATTTCATCCCATCCTTTGCTGCCTGAACAGATGAGGGATGACTTAAACAGATCCGTTCTTGGACGGGGGATACACAAAGTAAGAGCTCTTGCCCCGAATATTTCTTATCAACACTCTTTCAAAGATATTTTGGAGCACAATTATTTAAAATGTTGTACATAAAACACCTTTATTAATGCGAGATCATGATTTGAAAGGAAAATAAAGTTAAGATCTTTGTATTCTTTATCTTGCAAAGATGTTGACTGAGGCACTGCTGTCCACAGAGCCCCCTTATGGCACTTTCAGTTCCACAGGGCTGACAGCTGCTAACCCTCTCAACCACCAGACAGTCCTTTCCTGAAAAGGAAAGCAGGCTGGCTGGCTGTGTGTGTTATCTCTCAGTGCCCTGTTTGTTAAGCATTAAAAACCTGTGCTCAGGGTTGTTTTTCCCCTCTTTTTATTGTTCTGTTTCTCTGTTATCTCATATCCCACAATACTGATCTTTGAACAATAATTTATTTTCACATCCTTCTGTGTGTGTGTGTGTGTGTGTGTGTGTGTGTGTGTGTGTGTGTGTGTGTGTGTGTGTGTGTGTGTGTGTGTGTGTGTGTGTGTGTGTGTGTGTGTGTGTGTGTGTGTGATAACAAACATATGGAGTGTATTTTAGTGCCTTGAGAGCTGTCCCTGAATCAAAATTGTGAACAAAACTACGGAAAAACTACCCTGTGCATTGATGTCTATGTGGCATAGTTGTTCACGAAAAAAATATTATTGACTTGTGGTGATCATGTTGTTATAAAGACCTGCAGTGCTTTTTGTCAGGGTTTGAGTGCTGTGTATTTAATTTTTTTTTTTATCAGTGAATCATCAAAGTGTAAATAATATGAGAGCTGTGTGGCATTAGAGAGGAAGGAGAGCAGATTGGAATCATGATGCAAGAGCAGCTCACTGTTGTTTCTCCAAAACTGCACAGTACCCCAGAAACCCACCAGATGAAAAATAACTTCAGACATTGCTTGTGCATACTTAAATTAATGAAAACAATCTAAAAGCACAGAAAAAACCGGAGATGCAGATACTCAAAGTGCAGTGGAGAGGATTAGTAGCAGTTATGTTTTCAGTCACCCATTTTCATCATATATTAGAAAAGCAAAATGATCCTTGAGGAATTTATTTGTTTGGAAGGACTGGGCGCATTATCAACTGTTATGGGAGTGCCAGACAAAGTGCCAAGAAATCCTCTCACTGCTTTAGTAGCTGTGAAAGAACAGCTCTGTGAAACAGACACTAACTTTGCACCCTCCGCTGAGAATTCGGACTCTCTTTGGCATCTCCTACAGAGACCACATAAGCAACAAAGAAGTGCATAACAGAATCCAGCAAACCATTGGTCCCTACGAAAACCTACTATCAATCTTAAAGAAGTGTAAACTTAAAAGGTAGGGCATGCTACAAGATCAAAAGGACTTGCAAGAACAATACTGCAAGACACTGTCCAAGGAAGGAGAAAAAGAGGCAAGCCAAGGAAGAGATGGAAGGACAACATCAGCAAATGGACAGGACTAGAACTCAACAAAACTTTGAGAAAGGCAGAACAGAGAGAAGAATGGAGGAAACTGGTGATCAAGTCTTCAGGGGTGCCCCCACGGTTGCTAGACTAAGGGATAGATAAAGAGATAGATAGATAGATAGATAGATAGACAGACAGACAGACAGACAGACAGACAGATAGATAGATAGATAGATAGATAGATAGATAGATAGATAGATAGATAGATAGATAGATAGATAGATAGATAGATAGAACTTACTACTTATGTCACTTAGAGAGATTTCCCTGAAGTTATTAGGATTATCAACATCACCCTTTTGGTGTAATGTTAAGATCATAGATTCAGTCCTGTTATCTGGAAAAAGATTTTGTTGAATAGTTTTAGAAGGAAAAGCACAACATGTTCACCTCCATGTTTTAGCAAATCTCCAATGGTTTGATCAGGACCTGCTGCTTTTTCATTCTTTAGTTTTCTAAGTGCCAAATAAATTTCCTCTTTAGATACTGGATGATCAAAATCTTCCTCACTTTCATCTTTGTCAACATCAGTAATCATGTAATTGTCAAACGAGTCTTTCTTCAACATGGTTTTGAAATGTTGAAACAAACTGTCAACTGATGACAAAATTATAATTAAAAAAAAACAGCATGCTCACAGGTGTCGTGTTTAGACACCATCCCTGAGGAAAAATCTTGGAGTTGGAGTCCCCAGGGCAGCTCGGGGCTGTATATGGCAACGTTCTGGTGGCTCCTGCGACGGTACTGGAACCATTTGTATTGGTCATTGCCTTTCCAATGGATCATTCCAGTGGCGTGGAGAGGGGGGGGGGGGGGGTCTGCTGCATGGGTAACAATTTGCCCTCCATACTTACACTCTAAAGACTAGAGCGCAACTCTATAGTCTTCAGAGACTGATGGGTGCCTACTACTATATTGCATATCAAAACATGCATCACTCATCTCCCATGAGGGACATGTAAATCTTCTTTCTCTGTTTCTAAACCACACTGATTAAGTTTAGATTTTTGAGAGATGTTGGATACATGAGTGCCAATAGGCGTTAAACACGAAATATGTTTAGCCCTTTATGAAAAATGGTTTCTGTTTGGATTTTTCTTTCACCATTTCACAATATGTGCTCCACAACACATATTTCGTGCATGAAAGTTTTCGGTATCTAGTTAAGTGAAGTTCCCCAAGTTCCTATGGTGGATGCATAATACATTTCTTGCTTTTGTCAAAATGTATCCAATGTGAGCATTCTAAGTTAGTTTTGGTGTAAGTTGAATACCTAAAAAGTTGACCCCATTTTTGTTGTGAATAGGCTCCCCTCCAATCGTAAACTGTGGCAGTGTATCTGGATCATTGCCATTAATAAAATGCATCATGTGTTTTATTTCTTTTGATTATGTCAGACAATTTCCAAAATATTTTAGAAAGTATCTACCTCTTTTTGATAAACTTTTCTGGTATAACTTATCGTTCTCATTGTTGTAGTGCACTTCACAGTGACATTCATCTATATAATAATTATATTTTAAGTGTACTAGAACTACATCTTTAGACAGTAGTAATTAGAAAGGGGGTTATAACAGAACCCTGCGGTAAACCCATCTGCATTGACCTAACGTTCCAATATGCATTCCCTTGTCTCACTTACATACTTCTGTTACACACAAAAAACCTTTGATATAATGATAAAGTGCCCAGAAATGCCCAAAGTCTTCAGTTTATGCCATAATTTAGCATGCCAAACTTGGTCATAGGCTTTTGTTATGTCAAAGAAGTTTCAAAAAGATTTATTATTCTTGCAAATTGCTGCTTGACCTGTGTTTTCAGCTTAACTAAATTGTGACGTCAGGGGCTAGTTTTTAGTTATTGACATGTTATTGTTCTGCAATGAAATGGCTATACAATACAAAAAACCAGATTGAAAATAAAACATTTCTAAAAAAAAAGTTGTTACATCTAGAAATGATAGACAGCAGGAAACGACAAAATGAGAAATTGACAAATTTAGCATTATAATAGGTGGTCAGAATAAGGGCTTGTGTATTTTAAAAACAATTTTGACTAGTTGTTTCATTGCAAGATAGAACAATTACTGTTGATTTATAATCAATCAAAATCTTAAAATCGACAACCTGACCCCACCTGCCTAAAATGGCTCCAAGCAGGAAAGTCGGTTATGTGCTAAGCGACTCATTGCGTGATGGAGCATCACAATTATCAATTGCAGATCTACTTTTTTGAAAGTCTGCTTGATTGACAGGAACTATCTTTTATTTTGAAAATAATACATAAGCCTCTGTAGAATGATTTTCTCCATAGGTTTTCCAGTGTTACAATGAACCTGCTGAAATAAAAGTATTTGCTGAGAATGAAAAACTCTGTCCTGTGAAACACTTGAAGCTGTAGGTAGAGGAGACACAGACTCCACAAGGGAAAGCCCAAGAACAGTTGTTGATTAGTCATACAAAACCACAGGCACCTGTGGGCAAGCAAACATTTGCTAGTGGGTGAAAGAGACTCTTGCATGGCTGGAATAGACACAATGCCTACAAGGGGACGGGATAGCTTAGTGGTCAGAACATTGCAATCTGACAACCCCATTCGATTCCCCTTCGAGGAGATTTTTCTCCTGGAGTTAACATCAGTGCTGACTCCACTCTCCCCCAAAGCCCTTCGGATGAGACTATAAACCGAGGCCCCGAGTGTGAACACACGCAGAACATCTTGCGCACACGTTAAATCCTGTTCCGCTTTTCGTAAGAGTAGGCCATCGTGTGCCGGTGGGAACAGATGACATTTACAAATACTGCATACACACGGGGACTGGATGTAAAAAAAAGCACAAGAGTGCTTATTCCATTATCCTCGATATAGAAGAATACAATAAAATAAATAAACAAAATAAAACAAGGCACATTCCACCCTGTTGACAGTTGAAGCAAGGCAGCCAAAGTGGGGGTGTCCTTGAAAACTATTATGAAATCCACAGGCTGGACAAATGGGAGAACATTTGCCAAGTTTTACAACAGAAAAAGTAGTACGTACTTCAGTGAGAAAGTGCTTGATGGATATATGCATTGTAAATAAAATGGGTGGATACCTGAACTCATGGTAATATGTAAAGAAGTACTGCGTGTTAATAAAGGTAACATTTGATATTATCTGGTTGGTCTGTTGTGGTAATGTGGAGCCACCATCCTTACTTTTCTATAAAGTCTCAAGGTAGCTTCCCTTCCGGGAGCAATAGGTGAGAGGTAATTATAAAATTAAACTAGACCTATGTTAGGAGACTAAAGTTTAATTGAAATTATCACGAGTCTATTGTGGAGGAAGGAGAAGTTACGTCCCTCCCAATCAGAACTTGTGATGATAATCAATTATTCAGACCCTCCCTGATAACGTAAGTCTAGTGGCTATACAGCTCTGAACATTGCCAGCGATGCTCTGCGCACAGTACTCAACGTAAGTTCTCCTTCCTCCGTAACAGACTCGTAATAATTTCACTTAAACTTTAACCTTCTAACGTGGGTCTAGTTTAATTCTGTGACTATATATAACGCTCTGTATTGTTGCCTACACTCTACCAGCCTTCTTTCCAATAAGACTTGCCTTAGTCAAGGTGCTTGCACTTTTTGGGGCTGTGGTCACAAGAACAGCGCCACCCATATCAGGGATGCTAGTAAAGTGTGCACATAAATAATTAAGTACTCTCATGGTGCCCTGGGCTCTGTTGCTGCGCAAAAGTTGGGATAAGACAGAAGGATAAATTGCCGCATCTACTTGATATGCACTTAATTCTTAGCATTGTGTTTGCGCACCCACCAACACCCACAAACTCCAGACATTTACCAACAAATACCTTAGGAACATCCTCGGTATCAGGTGGCCAGAAGTCATCTCCAACGAACAACTTTGGGACAGGACCAGACATGCCCCAGTTGAGTCTGAGATCAAGAAAAGGAAATGGGGATGGATCGGCCATACCCTCGCAAGCCAGCTTCAAATGTGACCAGGCAGGCCCTTGAATGAAATCCGCAAGAAAAGTGGAAAGTGGGTTGACCAAAACAGACCTGGCGCAGAAGCATCGAAGCAGAGACGAAGGCACCGGAATGACATGGGCTGAGCTGAAGAGGATCGCCCAAAACTGAGTCCATTGGAAGCGTGTTGCTGCGACCCTATGTTCCCCAGGGAAATCATAGGCATAAGTCAAGTAAGTCAGGTGTGTACACGCATGCATATGAAGGCACACACTCGTTTGTGTGTGTGGGTTTTTTTGTGTGTGTGCATGTGGCAGTGGACCAGTACTGTGCTGTGTTGCATCCTATTGTATATTATTTAACAGAAAAATTACCCCTCGTTTCAATCTCCCCGTCACAGCCATACCCCAGGTTTGCTATGTCTCATCCTCAGGATCGGAAGTCCATCAGGAGTTCATCATCAATATCAGGCCGCCATGGGACCCCCATCCAGAGGGGCCCTGCACTGCTGCTGGGTCACTTTGGTGGTGTTCAGTGGAGCCTGTTCTGAGCTAACATACGCAAGACAACACATACTAAGCCCCCTACTAACGACAGTATCAGCTCAGTTGCGGAGCCGGACTGAGTGAGACGCCCAACCGAGGTGGCGACCACCACAACGTCCCTCCAACACCCACCCTCCTTAACCTCCAACCCCAAAGGCTTTGACACAAACGCACCACAGGCACAGAAGCGTATATGGAAACCAAACCTGAGGTCATCACAAGGCCAGAGCAACCAGGACCACAGAATCTGAGGCAATTTTTTAAATTGCATGATGATGATGACAATGAGGATGATGCAATGCTGCTGCTATGGAAGTGCATGTGCTTTGAGACAACTTGACAGGGTTGTACTCTATGCTTACTATCATGATATATCCCGGCATCAAACAGACCCAAGAGATACAGACACCTGCAGTGTTGGTCAGGTCACTTGAGCAACACTCTCAAACTCGCAGATGTAATGGGGATCCAGCTCGACTGTGCGGTTTCAGTCTTCCCATTGAGCCACAGCACACTCACTCTGGGAAGGAGCCGGCTGGAGCCCAAACAATCCCTATGATTCTTATGGGAATTAAACTGACGACCTTCCAGTCCAAACTCCAAGGCGCTAACCACTGCATATTGTATATTATCAGTAATGATATATGTAATACAATACATTGTTGTGTACTGTACCAGCTTTGGTTCCTACAAGACATGCTAAATTCAAGCAAGGCTGCCATTTTGGGGCTGTGTTGTTGGCACATAAACAGCACCACACATGTAAAAAAGCTGGTGATGTGTGTATGCATACAGTGCAGTTCTCTCTTAGCTAGCGATGTGTGTATGCATACAGTGCAGGTCTCTCTTAGCTAGTGATGTGTGTATGCATACAGTGCAGGTCTCTCTTAGCTAGTGATGTGTGTATGCATACAGTGCAGTTCTCTCTTAGCTAGTGATGTGTGTATGCATACAGTGCAGGTCTCTCTTAGCTAGCGATGTGTGTATGCATACAGTGCAGTTCTCTCTTAGCTAGTGATGTGTGTATGCATACAGTGCAGTTCTCTCTTAGCTAGTGATGTGTGTATGCATACAGTGCAGGTCTCTCTTAGCTAGTGATGTGTGTATGCATACAGTGCAGTTCTCTCTTAGCTAGTGATGTGTGTATGCATACAGTGCAGTTCTCTCTTAGCTAGCGATGTGTGTATGCATACAGTGCAGGTCTCTCTTAGCTAGTGATGTGTGTATGCATACAGTGCAGTTTTCTCTTAGCCCCGTGGGCTCTGTTACTGTGCAAGAGTAGGGGTAGGACAAGACTCAACCTGGAACTATGTCACACCTTCTCAAAATGCAGCTTATTCTTGGGGCTGTGTATTAGCATGAGTATGTATCTGCTGGTATTGTGTGTGTGTGTGTGTGTGTGTGTGTGTGTGTGTGTGTGTGTGTGTGTGTGAGTGTGTTTTGTGTGTGTATGTGCTATTGTTGACTATCGTGCACTGTTCTGTGCTGCATTATGTTGTATATTATCAGTAATTGTACGTGTTATATTATGTATCGTTGCATACACTGTACCAGTTTTTGTTCCAACTAGACTTGCTATACTTAAGACAGGCTGCCCTCTTCAAGGCAATGGTGTCACCATCAGAACAGCTCCACCCATATCAGAGAGAAAACCAAGTGACCAGGGAGACTAGAGACTGGACTCCTCCGTCACTCTGTATCAGTGAAGGCAATGTCAACTGCAAACACCATCATCTTTCCTAAAAAAAACTGATCCAACTTTGGTCTTGGCTTTTAGGTGGGCCACATCAACCAGCTGTCCATCCTTTCTGCTGTGTGCATGGACTCCTTTCATGGACAGTCTGAAGGCACAGTTCAGCAGCATGGAGAAGAAAATACCAAACAAGTTTGAGGCAAGGACGCATCCTTGTTACACGCCACTCTTGATTGCAAAAGGTTTCAAGTTTACACCATCACGGCTGACCCGCACCCTTGATGTGGTGAAAGGAGGCTAGTTGTGATGCTGAGCAGCCTTGGGGGCATCAATGCTCTTCAGCATTTGGAACAGACCTCTTCTGCTCACGACATTGAATGCAGTTGTCAGGTCAATGATGGTGATGAAAAGTAGAATCTGCTGTTCTTGGTGTTTTTTCTATGCAGGTGACTTACTGAAAGCATCATGAAAACTATGGATCTTTCATCTCTGAACCTACATCGCTACCCTGGGTCAATACTGTTGACAAGGTATTGCAGTCCTGCCAACACAACCCCAGCAAAATCCCTGCCCATAATGCCCGGTAGAGAGATGCCCTGGTAATCATTGCAGTCCCTGCAGTCATGCCACCCTTATTGGTTCAAATAACTGTTGTTTAATAAATGACTATAAGAGCACAAGCGAATGGTTGCATAACAGGGGAAAAAAACATCCAGCTGTAGCTTATGTCAGTCCCACCCTTGTGACAAACCAAGAAAATCTTATGGTTTGTGGAAAAAATGGGGCACCAAGCCTTCTTACAAATCACATTCACAAAGATTTTACACAGTGTGTATGTCATAAAGTCACAGAGATAAACTGCAATAGGGATACATATTCAGATCATTAAATGAACGGAATTGAAGATCAACATAAAAGCATTTTTATTTTCCTTTTTTTAACAAAGAAAACTATCACTTTGTTCTTGTGCAGGGTAATGTTATTTGCCTTGTGCAAATCCCAAGGGACCATCCCTTCTCTCCATCAGACACACAAAAGGTCATGAGGAGGCCCCAAGTACAAACGCCTGAACACATAATTGTAAAGGGTGACACCTATCCCAAGTTTTAGATAAGTAGGTCACTGTGTGCATGTAGGAATGGATGGCAATTAAAAAAACAATTAAAACCACACACACAGGTGTCGTCTTTAGACATTATCCTTGAAGTCAGAAGGTGGCTACCTTAATAATGGATGAACGGTTCTATGTGCAGAATCTGACCCATGGTGAACCTTGCAGGTGTGGCTGAGGAAGGAACACACACCTTCCCTCACACCTGTAGCTGACCTGTCCACAGTTGATGATCACACAGCATGGGTGTGTTCACCTGGTGTGTCAGTTGATGATCACACGGCATGGTTGTGATCACTTGGTGTATGTGACCTGTTTCTTACTGTTCAGTTCACTATCATACCAAATGATGACATTCTTAGGGCTTTCCTTCTTATAAAAAAAAAAGGTCTGGTTTTGTGCGTTTTTTAATTTTATTTTTATATATATATTTTTTTTAGATTTTCAAGTCGTTGTGTAAAAGAAGGTTATATGACTCATTATTTGTTTACATTTTTTGAAAAGGTAAGCATATACAGCAGGTAATGGACAAAGGTATTTCTATAACTGGTGTGGTCATTGGGAAACAAAGTGTTGGAGACCTCAGCTTCTCTAGGGGCCAGCATATCGATGTGCTGCCATCTCCTCTCCCTCACTGCTTTACCTTCTCCCTCCTTGAAAAGTGCAGATACCTGTAGAACTGGGTGAACCAGGGGACTGCACTAAAGCCAAGGCACAAACCCATACAAAAGGTAACCACACTGAAGGCTGTGTATTCTTACCTTTTGCAGAGTAGGTGCTTTGACACTGAGCTATCCTGTCCCCTTCAAATGGAAATACGCATCTTTAAAAGTAGTAGGTTGGCATACGTTGTGCTTTGGTAGGTTTCTTGCTATTTGTGTAAAACATTGTCATCTGCAGTGTTAAATTCTGGTCTACATGGAATGTAAGAAAAAGTATTGTCTTAAGTGTTAAATTCTTGTTGACATGGAATGTAAAACATCATCTTCTGCAGTGTTAAATTCTGGTTTACATGGAATGTAAAACATCTTCTGTGGTGTTAAATTCTGGTCTACATCGAGTGTAAAACAGTATTGTCTTAAGTGTTAGATTATGGTTTACAGGGAATGTAAAACATTATCTTCTGCAGTGTTAAATTCTGGTCTATATGGAGTGTAAAACAGTATTGTCTTAAGTGTTAAATTCTGGTCTACATGCAATGTAAAACATTATCTTCTGCAGTGTTAAATTCTGGTCTATATGGAGTGTAAAACAGTATTGTCTTAAGTGTTAAATTCTGGTCTACAGGGAATGTAAAACATTATCTTCTGCAGTGTTAAATTCTGGTGTACAAGGAATGTAGCTCACCAGAAATCAAAGCTAATGCTCAAGTGAGCTCTGTTTGAATCATAACATTGTCACATCTACTAGATCTACACCTTGACTGGTGGTACTGGCATTAGTCTATCAAACAGTAAGTGGAGGTTGTGATTATAACCTGTTAATACCACCTAAAAGACCTCATGACCACCAGGGAATTGTCCATGTTCAAGAACAATTCTAAAGAATGAAAAAAAAAACAAGACTGCCATTTTTATAGGAAAACCTACAGACATAATTTTTCAGCACTCTCTTTCAAAAATATTAAGGCATAAACCCCTTTCAAAAGAGTGACAGTTGGCTCTGTTAGTTTTAGGTATAAACCCCTTTCAAAAGAGTGACAGTTGGTTTTGTTAGTTTTAGGCATAAACCCCTTTCAAAAGAGTGATAGTTGGCTCTGTTAGATTTAGACATATACCTCTTTCAAAAGAGTGACAGTTGGCTCTGTTAGTTTTAGACATATACCTCTTTCAAAAGAGTGACAGTTGGCTCTGTTAGTTTTAAGCATAAACCCCTTTCAAAAGAGTGACAGTTGGCTCTGTTAGTTTTAGACATATACCTCTTTCAAAAGAGTGACAGTTGGCTCTGTTAGTTTTAGACATATACCTCTTTCAAAAGAGTGACAGTTGGCTCTGTTAGTTTTAAGCATAAACCCCTTTCAAAAGAGTGACAGTTGGCTCTGTTAGTTTTAAGCATAAACCTCTTTCAAAAGAGTGACAGTTGGCTTTGTCGGTGCCTAACACGGTGGAGAAGAATGACTTTAAAGGGGTATAATAATGGGTTGAAAGCCTGTGCAACAAGAAGGTTAAGAGGAGTGCAGGTGCTATGTTGAGAGCTTGTTATGATTGAAGGCAATCTCAACACAACATTAATTTTACAGCAAAACAACATTTCATTGTATGCCTTGACAGTTAGCTGACAATAATAACTGGCACAGCTTTAGCCTAGGCCAAGAGCAGTGTTTTGTATGTCTTGTAGGCATGGATGGATGAAGGTGGCAGACCTGCTATGACCTTGTTTCTGACTTCCTCATGGAGGACCTACACTGAAGCTACACACTGCTGACACATACTCCAGGCATGAGGTGTGTCTCAGAACACGGAACACACAATACTCTTAACACTTGATGTCAGGTGATTCAGATCCATTGTTTCCATTCCCTTGTTGTAGCTGACCTGAAGAGTCCACAGTGGAGATGGCAGCTGGTGAGAAGAACTACACTGTTCCATAGTCAGTGTTCTGGTGACATGTCATTATAGCTGTAGGTGTGTGTGTGTGTGTGTGTGTGTGTGTGTGTGTGTGTGTGTGTGTGTGTGTGTGTGTGTGTGTGTACATAAATAATAATTGTTTTAAGATGTATGTGATGGTGACGTCATTTAGACAATGGGCTTTTTCCATGATGTTGGTGTCTTCCTTCCCTTGATGCCTCTGAATCTGTCTCATGGACAGATGGAGCAGAGGGACTCTGAGCACCACAGCGGATCCAGTGGAGAAACTCCCTTCTGAATTTGGTTCCAGTCAGGCAGTAGAGAACAAAGTTGATGGCACTGTTGGTGAGCCACAGAAGTTGTGTTACTGCATTCAGCAATTCAGCTAAAGCCTCTCTTTTAGGATGTGCAACTATATTATAGTAATTTTGGTTATACCACAGTAACACAATACATAATGGCAGGGTTAACACCAGAAAAGCACACGATACTGCCAAAACCATGACAGTTGTTCTGTAGGTGGTTTTCATCCGACTGTCAGTGCTGTGTGCAGTGTTGACATTTGACTCCACACGTGCAGAGATGGAAGAGGAAGAAGACACTGCTTTAATCAAACTGAGAGACAATATAATGTCACAGACAATCATACAGACACTTGGCAAGAAGGAGGACATACACAAAACTATCCAGTTAAACACCAGAACGAAGAAGTTGTAATACATGGCTGTGATGGCAGTACACCAGTAACCCTCAAAGACGACAAATCCAATCAGAATATGAAAATTCAGAGCACATGTAGAGAGGACAATCATTGCTATGACAATCCAGGTTCTTCGCACAGTGCACATCACTCGCATTCTGTGTGGCCACAGGACCGCCATTGTTCTCTGCACTGTCACACAGGTCACCAGGCAGGCAGAGGTTATGTTACAGGTATAGGTCAGGAAGGTACGAAGCTTACAGATGACTGAATGCAGATTGTTAAGATTTACTTGGATAGTATACAACATCCAGAGGCCTGGCAACCCAATACACAGCAAGGTAAGATCAGACATGGCAAGGGACATAAGTATAGCATGCTGAGAAGAGTTGTGGTCCTTGATACGACGCATGACGCAGATGGTGGCGATGTTTCCAAAGCCTCCCAACAGAAGAATACAAGGAGGATATATTTTCATGATGATCACAGCAATATGGTATTCCATGTAATCCCTGTATGATGACCTCTCTGTCCGGTGTGTAGTGTTGTCCTGTAGTCCATCACTGTCACTTGAAAAGCTGGTCATGCTTTATTTATACCAAAGACTTGTTGTGAAATTAAATCCCTGAAAATTGGGAAAAAGGGAATTATGGAGAGAGAGAGAGAGAGAGAGAGAGAGAGAGAGAGAGAGAGAGGGGGGGGGGGGGGGCACAGTCACTTAGAAAAAGAGACAGACAAGGTTGCTGGGTAGCAGTGTCAAGAAGTTTGCTGTACCTGTGCAAGTAATAGTGAAAGTGGTGCAATGCCAAATAAACTTTATGCTTCTTGGCAAACAAAAACACCTGGGTAACACCTAACACCCTACAACTATGCAATAAACAGAGAGTTGAAGAAAAGGAAAGATCAAACAAAAGAAAAAGCAGAAGAATGTACGGCACTCAACAAAAGAACAAGAAAGTCCATGACAGAAGTGAAAGAGAAATGGATTGGTGAACAGTGCCACAACATTGCCGAAAACATCAAGAAAAACAACAGCAAGAAGGCATATCAACTGGGGAAAGACCTGACTGGCACAAAACAGGGAAGAGGCTCAACAATTCAAGACAAAAATGGAAAGTGCCTCACTGATGACCAGGATATTCTGAACAGATGGACAGAATACTGCTCCGACCTGTATAACTACAACACCACAGGAGATCCAGAAATCCTCAATGTCCGCCACAAGCACAGATACAGACAGCCACCCTATCCTCTGAGAAGAAAAGGAAACAGCAGTCAGATTGCTGGAAAAGGGAAGTCAGCAGGGGCTGACAACATTCCATCTGAGTTGGTTCAAGCTGGAGGGGAAGCCATGATCGACGCTCTACTTAAAATCTGCAACAAGATCTGGCAGACAGGAAAATCGGCAACACGATGGACACAGTCACTTATCACCACCATCCCCAAGAAAGAAAATCTTCAACAGTGCCAGAATTACAGCACAATCAGCCTCATATGCCACCCAAGCAAGGTCATGTTGATGATTATACTAAACAGACTGAAGCCACAAGCAGAGACTATCACT
>CM060339.1:2454415-2461915 GCA_030674155.1 Stramonita haemastoma | reverse complement strand
ATAGGTTATGAAGGAATTCTTATTTGCTGGTTTTGCTTTTTTGTTTGTTGTCTGATGTTATTATTCGCTTCCTCTCTTCCTTCTCTTCTTCTTTCTTTCTTCTTCTTCTTCTTCTTCTTCTTCTTCTTCTTCTTTTCTTCTTCTTCTTCTTCTTCTTCTTCTTCTCTCTCTCCTTCTCCCCTCCCTTCTCTTCTTCCTCCTTCTCTCCTTTTCTTTCTTCTCTCTCCTCCTCTTTCCTCCTCCTCCTCTCTTCCCCTTCATCTTCTTCTCTTCTTCTTCTCTTCTTCTTCCTTCTTCTTCTTCTTCTTCTTCTTCTTCTTCTTCTTCTTCTTCTTCTTCTCTCTTCTTCTTCTTCTTCTTCTTCTTCTTCTCTTCTTCTCTCTTCTTCTCTTCTTCTCTCTTCCTTCTCTTCTCCTCTCCTTCTCTTTCCTCCTCCTCCTCCTTTCCTCCTCCTCCTCCTTCCTCCTTCCTCCTCCCTCCTCCTTCTTCCTCCTCCTTCTCCTCCTCTCTCCTTCTTCTTCTTCTTCTTTCTTTCTTCTTCTTCTTTTTTCTTCTTCTTCTTCTTCTTCTTCTTCTTCTTCTTCTTCTTCTTCTTCTCTTCTTCTTCTCCTTCTTCTTTCTTCTTCTTCTTCTTCTTCTAGCTACTGTGCTCTAGAAACTAAAATGCCTTGGTAATGAAACTGTTTTGGGTTCTGTTTGATTTTGATGCTGGTATGGGAATCTGAACAGTTGGAAGCAGTGTATAGTGTTATGAAATGAAGTGGCTTTCATCAGAGAAAGCATTTTTAGCTTTTATTAGTCACAATATTTTTTATACAATGAATTCAACATCTTTTGTTTTTGACCAGGAAATATCCCACACATACTCACACCTCTTTTCAATACGTTCTTGTTTGCTTAAAAAACACACAACAATGTTGAAACAACCAAAAACGCATGAAATCCCATATGATAAGTTTCTACAAAGCTACAGTAAAACAAGCACATAACATTCTCTTTAACCTTCAGTGACTGCAGTTTTTGGAGACAGTATTTTATTCTTTTTTATTTATTATATTTATACCACTTTATGTCATTGCAGATTTCTCTGCGTGAAATTCGGGCTGCTTTCCCCAGGGAAATCACGTTGCCACATGTGTAGCACCTACCCATTATTTTTCCTTTCTTTTTCATGTCTGCAACTGTATTTGTTTCCCTTTCAGAGTGCCCTCTTTCTACAGAATTTTGCCAGGGACAACTCTCTTGTTACCGTGGGTTCTTTTATTTGTGCTAAATAATGATATGATACACACAGGACCTCGGTTTATCATCTCATCCGAAAGACTAGCGCCCAGACTACCACTCTTGGTCTACCTCTAGACCGCTGATCTACCATTGTATACCATTGAGTTACATTTCCTCTGCACAAAAACAGTGGGTTTTTTAAAATATCAACTTTATTTTTCTATAATTTTACACATATATTTGCTTTTCTGCACTCTCTCTCTACTTCTGTTCTGTCCATGAACAGGTCATGGACTGGGGGTGTGTTTCTGCGAAAATCAGTGTGCATTTCTTTGGCTGTGTTGAGGTTTAAATCCAGGTAGTTGTTTTTGGACCAGTACATAATTTTTGTACTTCCTCAGAATAAGCAGCATCTCTGTTGAATGTATCTGGTATAGCAGAGTAGCCTGGATATTTTAGAACAGGTGTAACCAGTGTACTAGTGTGGTCATTTGTATACAGGGTAGAAAGCAAAGCAGTTAAGACTGCCTTGTGGTTCACGGTGGAAGTGCTTTTTGTAACAATTTTGTTCCATCAAAAGAAACACACTGGAATATTCATTGACAAACTCACAATCCATAAAATCAGTTTGGGATTACCTTTGAGTAATAGGAACTTTGGGGCCATGAGATTTGACTGAATTCTGTTAAATGTGGAAAAGAAAAAAAAAGTGAACTAGTACAAAAGAGTTGTTATTTTCAAGATTTATGTAAATATGATCCAAAAGTGTGATTGTTGCACCATTTGTCTTTTGTTTTGATTGTCATCAAACTGGGAAGGATCAAGGGCATGTTTGACTGCTTGCAGGAGGTACTGAAGAACTATGCGCTGAAAACTTTTCAGAACTATGAATGTTAAGGCAAAGGGTCTGTAGTCATTCAAAACTTGAGGATTGTTTGTATTTGGAACAGGACAGGTGGGGAAATTTCTTCAGATAGAAAGAATGACTCTGATATTTAAAGACAGTGAAAACAACCTGGCAAAAATAAGTCACAAATGATCAGGACGTTGTTTTTATAGGTTTCATCAAATATTGTCAGGCCCTACAGTTTTATTAACGTTTAACTTATTAAACAGGGTGGTAACTCTAGATCGGTCTATGTTAAAAAGAAGACCATCTTTACCACAGCTGGCTGTTACGTCTGACACAATGGCTTCCAAACTTATCTTCAGATCACTACATTCCAAGTGACAGTAGGTCAGGTGTCCCATAGCCTGTGTGGTCTTAGGCCAGTGAGGCATCAGAGACCTCATCTTCTCTAGGGACCAGCATACTGAGAGCAGCGTCCATCTCCTCTCCCTAAAAGAAAAAAGAAAGGAAGAAAAAAAGAAAGACAGACAGACATACAGAAAGAAAGAAAGACAGAAAGAAAGAAAGAAAGAAAGGAAGAGAGAAAGAAAGAAAGAAAGGAAGAAAGAAAGACAGAAAGAAAGAAAAAGAAAGAAAGAAAGAAAGAAAGAAAAGAAAGAAAGAAAGAAAGACACACAGAGAGAAACAAACAAAGAAAGAAAGACAGAAAGAAAGAAAGAAAGACATACAGACAGACAGACAGAAAGAAAGAAAGACAGACAGACAGACAGACAGAAAGAAAGAAAGAAAGAAAGACAGACAGACAGACAGACAGACAGACAGACAGAAAGAAAGACAGACAGACAGACAGACAGACAGACAGACAGACAGAAAGAAAGAAAGAAAGAAAGACAGACAGACAGACAGACAGACAGAAAGACAGACAGAAAGGAAAACAGACAGACAGACAGACAGACAGACAGACAGAAAGAAAGAAAGAAAGAAAGAAAGAAAGAAAGAAAGAAAGAAAGAAAGGGAGACAAAGGAGAGAGCAGAGAAGAGGTGTGAGGAAAAGACAGAGAGACCATGTTTACCTCTCTGTGGTGTGCTGGATGAACAGTCCGACATACGACATGGATAACGGGGCGGGGTTCTTTTCACTATCAGCACTGTAGAGAAATGGATTATTTTTTTGTATTTTTTTGTATTTTGTATCACTTTATGTCACGCAGATTTCTCTGCGTGAAATTCGGGCTGCTCTCCCCGGGGAGAGCGCGTCGCCACATGTGCAGCGCCTACCCATTTTTTTTTCTTTTTCCTGCATGCAAGTGTATTTGTTTCCCTATCAGAGTGGCTTCTTTCTACAGAATTTTGCCAGGGACAACCCCCTTGTTGCCGTGGGTTCTTTTACGTGCGCTAAATAGTGATGTGTAACACACGGGACCTCGGTTTATCGTCTCATCCGAAAGACTAGCGCCCAGACCACCACTCAGGGTCTAATGGATGGGGAAAAAGTTTTGGGTCCAAACGGGGTACGAACCCCGCACACTCCGACCCGGACTTTTTGCTTTCTAGGCAAGGCGCGTGACCACCTAGACCACCGATCCACGATTAGTGCATGCACCCGCTTCTTAAAAATGTGTGTGTGTATGTGGGGTGTGTGTGTGTAAAGGTTTCAGGTCAGGGGTGTTGTTGGGGTGTGCATGTGTCAGGTCAGGGGTGTTGGGGTGTGCATGTGTCAGGTCAGGGTTGTACAGGTGAGGGGTGTACAGGTCAGGGGTGTACAGGTCAGGGGTGTACAGGTCAGGGGTGTACAGGTCAGGGGTGTACATGTGTCAGGGGTGTACAGGTGAGGGGTATACAGGTCAGGGGTGTACAGGTCAGGGGTGTACAGGTCCGGGGTGTACAGGTCAGGGGTGTACAGGTCCGGGGTGTACAGGTCAGGGGTGTACAGGTCAGGGGTGTACAGGTCCGGGGCGTACAGGTCAGGGGTGGAAGCTTTGACTCTCTGACAGCAGTGCCCTCATGGGGGCAGAGGGAGAGCACTGGTCCTCCCCTGACACCTCTGGCTCCGGCTCTGTTCCCAGCCTCCCCTGCTGCACTGTTCTGCTGGCAGCTGAAGGTGTGTGAGGGCCGGTGTGTGCTCTTAGACAGCAGCAGGAGCCTTGGAGAGGAGATGGGCACAGCCCTGACATACCACTTAGCCCCCACACAGGACATGGGGGACACAACACAAAAAGAACAGCCCTTAGCAGACATAAAGGACATGAAGGACACAACAAGAAATATCACTTAGCCCAGAGACAGCATATGGAGGACATAACACAACAAGGACTATCCCATAGCTCACAGAAAGGACATGAAGGACATAACACAAATTTGAAGAGCCCTTAGCAGACAGAAAGAACATGAAGGACATAACACATACACTTAGCTCTCAGAAAGGACATAAAGGACACAAAGCAACAAGGGATAGCCCATAGAAAAGACATAAAGGACACAAAACAACAAGGGATAGCCCATAGAAAAGACTTAAAGGACACAAAACAACACACTTGGCCCACAGAGAGGACATAAAGGACACAACACAACACACTTGGCCCACAGAAAGGACATAAAAGACA
Organism: Stramonita haemastoma; assembly: GCA_030674155.1. Classification (NCBI taxonomy): domain Eukaryota; kingdom Metazoa; phylum Mollusca; class Gastropoda; order Neogastropoda; family Muricidae; genus Stramonita; species Stramonita haemastoma. Next base: position 2,457,238 of record CM060339.1, on the reverse strand, counting down.
CAACACAACACACTTAGCACACAGAAAGGACATAAAGGACACAACACAACACACTTGGCCCACAGAAAGGACATTAAAGGACACAACACAACACTCTGCTGAGTCAAGATCCTGGGGTGTGGCGCTTGGAGCTGGCATGTGAATAATGTCTGAGATGGCCGAAGACCAGTGATGCCTGTCCTCCCCACTGCACTCCGAGGTCACATGCACAAAGGCAGGGAGGACATCTTGCCTACACGTTCAAACACTTTCTGTCCTTTTGGAAGAGTAGGCCCTTTTGTGCTGGTAGGAATGGATGATAAAATGTAAAAAATAAAGCCATTGATGTGCTTATGTGAGGCCAGGGACTGGTCACTTCACACTCGGTGAGCTCTGTTGTTGCTGTGTATGGCCAATGATGACAGTGTCAGGATTTTCCTCTTTCTGACAACAGTGTTTGGGACAAGGGTGTTATAACATGACTCATCGCTTGCTTGCCGTGGCAAAAGAGTATCGAAGCATTTCAACAGATAGCTTTTTCCTTAACAGTAATTAGATCCTGCATGCTGTGCCCTGATAAATTTATGGCCTCTTTTGTAACGCCATTTATCTCTGCCCTGTAGATTGCTGGTCCACATGTAATCCATCCCCGTTTAAACACCAACTGTTTTCCCAACCTTTTGACTTTTAATGGTTTCTTGTTGTTGCCTCATCTTCTGAGATGTTCCTATCCCTGCTGTCCCCATGCCTCTCGTTTCAATCTTCACGCTGCAGCCATACCCAGGTTCGCTATGTCTCAACCCAGGGCTGGAAGTCCATCAGGGGCTCAACAATATAGGCCGCCATGGGGCCTCCAGCCAGAGGGGCCCTGCACTTCTGCTGAGTCACGTTGGTGGTGTTAAGTAGCACCTGTTCTGAGCTAACATATGCAGGAGTCCGCTTACTAAGCCCCATATTAATGACAGTAGTAGCTCAGCCGCGGAGCCAGACTGAGTGAGACGCCCTCCCGAGGTGGCGACCACCAAAATGTCCCTCCAACAACCATCCCCCTGGAAATTCCAACCCCAAAGGTTCTGACACAAACTCACCACAGACAAAGAAGCGTACTGGGAAACCAAAGCTGAGGTCACCATGAGGTGAGAGCAACCAGGCCATGGAATCTTAGGCAACATTTTCTTTGCATGATGATCAATGACAATGAAGATGATATAATGATGCTGCCATGGAAGTGCATGTGCTTTGAGACTACTCGACATGGTTCTACTCTACGCTTACTATCATAATATATCCCAGTGTCAGCCAGGCCCGAGAGATACAGACACCTGCAGTGTTAGTCAGATAATTAGAGCAACACTCTCAAACTCGCATCTGAAAAGTAGTTGAAGTTTGACTGGTGCTCCCAGTCATCCTTCTGAGCCCACAGCACACTCACTCTGGATAAGAGCCAGCTGGAGTCTTAAAAATCCTTATGACTCTAATGGGAATGAAACCTGCGACCTTCCAGTTCAAACTTCAAGGTGCTAATTACTGCACCATGGCTGCTATTGACTTTTGGTGGTTGTCTGGGTGCTAGTCGTATGGACAAGATAAAAAAAAACAGAGTTTCTAGATACAACATATTTAGAGTAGGTAAGAACCCACGGCAACGGCAACACGTTAAACCGGTGAGAAAGCCTTTTCTATAGACCAAAAAGTACACACGCAAACAAAAATATTTGAAACGTTGTGGCGCTGCTCTTGTGGCTGTTCCCAAGGTGGAGCATCCTGAATGTTCTGCTTTGCTTAGAACTAAATGCAGACACCTGTTGGGGAGTTTATGTTTGGCCTGATCTGACACTGGGTCTCTAGGCCTGATCTGACACTGGGTCTCTAGGCCTGATCTGACACTGGATCTCTAGGCCTGATCTGACACTGGGTCTCTAGTCCTCATCTGACACTGGGTCTCTAGGCTTTACCTTACACTGCCCAGTGAGGTTTATGGTGAAAGGAGAAAGATCATCCCTAGTACCATGGACCCCCAGACAGAAAGAAGGACTGCTGACAGTGGACTGTGGGAACCTGGGCACACGTAGGCACACTGGGTCAGCAGCAATCTGAGCGATCAAGGCAGTGTGTTGAAGTGTCACAGAGATCAAGGCAGTGTGTCACAGTGTCACAGAGATCAAGGCAGTGTATCACAGTGTCACAGAGATCAAGGCAGGTGTCACAGTGTCACAGAGATCAAGGCAGTGTGTCATATTGTCACAAAGATCAAGGCAGTGTGTCACAGAGATCAAGGCAGTGTGTCACATTGTCACAAAGATCAAGGCAGTGTGTCACAGAGATCAAGGCAGTGTGTCACAGTGTCACAAAGATCAAGTCAGTGTGTCACAGTGTCACAGAGGTCAAGGCAGTGTGTCACATTGTCACAAAGATCAAGGCAGTGTGTCACAGAGATCAAGGCAGTGTGTCACAGTGTCACAAAGATCACGGCAGTGTGTCACTTGTTACAGAGGTCAAGGTCAGTGTGTCACAGTGTCACAGAGGTCAAGGCAGTGTGTCACAGTGAATGCAGTCAGAGATGGGCATGACAGTCATGTGGAGACATGAAGCTGAGGAAGCTAACTTTACACTGTATTGTTTGTTGGACAGGGGTCCAGTGAAGAGATGGCAGTATGAAGAAAACTGTTCCAATTTTTTCTAAGAGCAAGTCAAGCACAAGTGTTTTGAGGAGAGAGAGAGAGAGTAGAGAGAGAGAGAGTGAGAGAGAGAGAGAGGAGAGAGAGAGAGAGAGAGAGAGAGAGAGAGAGAGAGAGAGAGAGGAGAGAGAGAGGAGAGAGAGAGAGAGAGAGAGAGAGAGAGTAG
>CM060339.1:2421915-2449415 GCA_030674155.1 Stramonita haemastoma | reverse complement strand
ATATTTGATATCCCTGTGGCCTTTCAAAGCTGCCCTAAAAAGACGAAGATAAAAATAGAAAGAAAATATGTTTAGAATATTATGTTGAAAAAAACTGAATAAGAGAAAATAGCACCTAGTGAATTCTTGTGTCATTAGTTTGGGGATTCTATTAAAGGATGCAAGGGAGGTCATAAAGTTTGTGTCCAGCCAAGTGGTCAGTCTTAGCTGGATTATAACCCAAATATTGCAATACTTTTAAGTGCATGCATAGGGCAGAGAAGTTGGGGTAAAATATAATTGGCCTATACTTGATCTACTAGAGATGTTATTCCCCACTTGACCACAAAGTATTATTGAGGAAAAAGTAGTGGAGGATAACCAAGTGCAGGTCCCGAACTTCTTAATCATTTTGAAAATGATTATCAAAAGTTAAATAAAAAAAAAGAAAATAAATTCTAGGGAATAGTTTTTCAGTGGCAGCATTGCAGGCATATTTGAGTAAGAACCATGCCTTTGGCCTGACCTGACTCCAGTTTCGGCTTCTGGATGAGCCTTCGTCAGAGGTCCCGGTGGTGATTAAAACTCCTCCTGGTGGTACTATATATATATATATATATATATATATATATATATATATATATATATATATATATATATTATATATATATATATATATATATATATATATATATATATATATATATATATATATATATATATATATATATTACACACACAAACAATACATAACATACAAAACATACAACATACAGACATACATAAATACATACATTCATGAATACTTGCATACATATGTGTGTGTATTGTTTGTTTGTTTTGTGTGTGTGTGTGGTGTGTGTGTGTGTGTGTGTGTGTGTGTGTGTGTGGTGGTGGACAGACTTGTCATCATTGATTTTTTCTGATATCCTTAAAGGAGTGGAAGAGATAATTAACCGGGCTGTTTTATGTTCCCCTAGTGTATGGTGAAAATAGTAGAATCCTTTTACTGCTGTCAGATTTAAAGCACACACACTCACACACACGCGCACAGACACACACACACCACACACACACACACACATACACACACACACACACACACTCACAAACACTAACACAAACAAACAAACAAATACACACATATGTATGCATATATGAATGCAGGCACACGTGGCGTGCACACACTCATATACAACACACACACAAACAGACACACACACACACATTCACTCTCTCACCCTCCACACACACACACACACACACACACACACACACACACACACACACACACACACACACACACGCCCGCCGCGCCCCTCACACATACATACTACATCACACACACGCGCGCGCGCGCGCGCGCGCACACACACTTCTTTGTCTGATATCACTATTCAGTGGAAGGACATTAAACTGAAGAACAACAACACACACAACACACACACACACACACACACACACACACACACACACACACACACACACACACACACACACACACACACACACACACACACACACACACAGATATATACATCTATTTAAAGCTATACACCTACATACATCTCTCTCATCTCTCTCTAATCTCATCTCTCTCTCTCTCTGAATCTATCTCTGTCTGTCCCTGTCTCTGTCTTGTATATATATATTATATATTATATATATCTATTATTATCTATCTATCTATCTATCTATCTATATCTATCGTTATCTATCTATCTATTATCTATCGATCTATCATTGATCTATCTATCTATCTATCTATCTATCTATCTATCTATCTATCTATCTATTATCTATCTATATATCATGCAGTAATCTACTACAGCAGAGAAAGGCTGACATCAGGATAGTAGGATCTTGTCTTAGGCCTGATGGTTGCTAGACTGATTGGTGTTCCCCATGGGTAACTCCATCACTGCACTCTGGAATACAGTAAAAACGCTGCTCTTAAAAGGTGTGCTGGCAATTGGGACAGATTTGTGATTCTGTCGGTTAGGGACAAAGACGACCTTAAGTGGTGGGTCACACACTTACCTCAGCAAAGAGAAAATGCTGAAGTCCTACCTGCCCAGGCCACTTTGTCCGCTGACAGTTCTGGTGAGGGATGGGGAGTGTGTGTACAAATCATAAGAAAGGAGAAACTTCTACTCTGGGCTTGTGGCAACTACTGATAAAGAACATCATAACTATGAACTATCTTGAACTGAAAGCTATTTTCCTGGCCTTTCAGGCTTTACTGTCGTCTGCTGCTGACACTGATGTTCGTGTCAGATCTGACAACAGCACAGCTGTCAGTTGTGTAAACAAAAGGAGGATCTAGCAGATCAGATTTCCTAGACAATTTGATAACAGCACAACTGTCAGTTGTATAAACAAAGGGAATCTAGCAGATCAGAATCCCTAGATGATTTGACCAAACAAATCTGGAACTGTGTATCAGCAAAAGTATCACTATCAGTTGTGCGCATATTGCTGGATCATAAAATGTAAAGGCAGACAAACTGTCTAAGAATTGAATATTGATAGTGAACGGAAACTAGACACAAACCCACTCAAGGAGACACTGGCGTTACTGGCCTTTTTACCTGATGTGGATTTTTATTTCTTGCTGCCTCAGCTTCTGTGACGTTCACAGCCCGCTGTTCCCACACCGCCCATTTTCAATCTCCTCTCCACAGCCACACCCAGTGTTGTTTTGCTGCATCCTCAGGGTCAAAGTCCACAAGGAATCCACAATACGAGGCCATTATGAGGCCACTCAGCCTGTGAGGCCCTGCACTGCTGCTGTGTCACGTTGGTGGTATTTAGTGGTGCTTGTTCTGAGCTAACATACGCAGGACACCACCTACTAAGCCGCCTACTAAGGACAGTATTGCTCAGTCGCGGAGCCAGACCGAGTGAGTCGTCCAACCAAGGTGGTGACCACCACATCGTCCCTCTATCGACCATACCCGTAGAGCCTCCTCACCAAAGTCTTTGACACAAAGCTCACCACAGGCACAGAAGTGTATGTGGAAAGAGAATCTGAGGTCACCATGAGACCAGAGCAACTGAGGCCACAGAATCAGAGGCATTTTTGTTTTCATTGCATGGCGATAATGATCATAAGGATGATGTAAAGAAACTGATATGGAAGTGCATAATAATTATCCTTTGAGACTACTTGTCAGGGTTGTTCTCTACGTTTACTATCATCATAATTATATCTCAGCATCAACTGGGCCTGAGAGATGCACCTGCTGTGTTGGTCAGGTAATTTGAGTAATAGGGTCAAACTCGCATCTTACAGCCCACACATTCAACATCACTCAGCCAAGAGTGCTAAATTTACCATGCCCTTTCCTTTCACCTTGTCCATATGTGGTCAGTTTCTGGTATGAATAGCACCAGCTGGCCCCATCTGGGCTGGGACAGGAGGAAATATTTAGCAGCTGAAAGGAGCTGAAATGGGGAAAACTGACAGCTGTGATCTGTAAAATGGATGAAACTCAACTGTGTCGTCCCAGTCTTCCCAATGAACCCACAGCGCACTCTCTCTGGTAAGAAGCTGGCTGGAGTCTGAAAAATCCCTATGGCATTTATGAGATTTGAACCTGCAGCCTTCCAGTCTGTAACCCAAGGCACTACCCACTAAGTGATGGCAGCTGGTTGAAGTGGATGTGTTTGCCTCAGGCATAAACTACTAGTTAAAACTATGTGTCTTTTCAACCTGGCTCACATGCTCATGCAATGGAAGCTTTTAGTAGTAGCTGGACTAGTCTCCTTTTCTATTGTTTTCCCATTCAGTTTGTTTCCAAAAGGGCTTCGAAAAATCGCCAGTTAAAAGCAGAAGGAAGAATTGTGCCTCTGTGGACAAACCAGGTGTTTTACCCCATGCTGTCAACAATGCTGATCAGCAGACCTGTGCTTCTGTCCAGTTAGGGTCGTCTGCTGTATCAACGCAGCGATCTATCTATCTATCTATCTATCTATCTATCTATCTATCTATCTATCTATCTATCTATCTATCTATCTATCTATCTATCTATCTATCTATCTATCTATCTATCTATCTATCTTTTTTTTATCTATCCATTATCTATGTCTGTCTGTCTGTCTGTCTGTCTGTCTGTCTATCTACTGTCTATCTATCCTGTCTATCTACTGTCTTCTACTGTCTTCTGTCTGTCTATTATCTATCTATCTTCTATCTACTTCTATCTACTGTCTATCTATCTATCTATCTACCTTCTATCTATCTATCTTCTTCTCTCTTCTATCTATCTATATCTATCTATCTATCTATTATCTATCTATCTATCTATCTATCTATCTATCTATTCTATCTATCTATCTATCCCTTAGTCTGACGACCGTGGGGGCACCCATGAAGACTTAACAACCAGCTCTCTCCATTCATCTCTCTGTTCTGCCTTTCTCAAAGTTTTGTTGAGTTCTAGGCCTGTCCATTCGCTGATGTTGTCATCCCATCTCTTCCTTGGTCTGCCTCTTTATCCTCCTTAGATAGTGCCTTGCAGTTTTGTTTTTGCAAGTCCTTTTGATATTGTTACATTCCCGTACCACGCTTCTTTACGATTGACAGAAGCTTTTGAAGCTACATTAATACTCTGTATTGTTGCATACACGTGACCAGCTCTCGTTCCAAAAAGACTTGCTATAGTCAAGGCAGGTTGCACTCTTTGGGGCTGTGGTCACAAGAACAGCGCCACCCATATCAGGGATGCTAGTAAAGTGTGCACGCAAACAATTAAGTACTCTCATGGTGCCCTGGGCTCTGTTACTGCGCAAAAGTTGGGATAAGACAGAACTCAAGAAGGATACATTGCCGCATCTGCTTGATATGCACTTAATTCTTGGCATTGTGTATGCGCACCCACCAACACCCACAACTCCAGACATTTACCAACAAATACCTTAAGAACATCCACTGGTATTAGGTGGCCAGAAGTCATCTCCAACAAACAACTTTGGGACAGGACCAGACATGCCCCAGTTGAGTCTGAGATCAAGAAAAGGAAATGGGGATGGATCGGCCATACCTCCATAAGCCAGTTTCAAATGTGACTAGGCAGGCCCTTGAATGCAATCCACAAGAAAAGTGGAAAGTGGGTTGACCAAAACAGACCTGGCGCAGAAGCATCGAAGCAGAGACGAAGGCACCGGAATGACATGGGCTGAACTGAAGAGGATCTCCCAAAACCAAGTCCATTGGAAGGGTGTTGCTGCGGCCCTATGTTCTCCAGGAAAATCATAGGCATAAGTCAAGTAAGTCAGGTGTGTTCACGCACGCATATGAGGGCGCACACTCGTGTTTGTGTGTGCGGGTTTTTTGTGTGTGTGCATGTGGCAGTGGACTAGCACTGTGCTGTGTTGCATCCTATTGAATAGTATCTTTTAAAAATCCCCACTCATTTCAATCTCCCGTCACAGCCATAACCCCGGGTTTGCTATGTCTCATCCTCAGGATCGGAAGTCCATCAAGGAGTTCATCAATATTAGGCCGCCATGGGACCCCCAGCCGAGAGGGGCCCTGCACTGCTGTGGGTCACTTTGGTGGTGTTCAGTGGTACCTGTTCTGAGCTAACATACGCAAGACAACACATACTTACCCCCTACTAACAACAGTATCAGCTCAGTTGCGGAGCCAGACGACACCTGTGTGCAAGCTGGGTTTAAAAAAAAAAAATGTCATCCGCTCCTACCGGCACACGATGGCCTGCTCTTCCGATAGGCGGAACGGGGTTTTAACGTGTGTGCAAGATGTTCTGCGTGCATTCACACACGGGGCCTTGGTTTTTAGTCTCATCCGAATGACTTTGACATTCAGTTCGTTTTTTTTGTCAAACTGGGAAGAAAGGGCGAGGCTGGGTACGAACCCAGAAACTCAGGTTTACATATTGGCAGGCGAACGTCTTAACCATCCTGCCACGTTCTTTCCTGTGTGTGTATGTGTACAGTGCAGTTCTCTCTTATGGTGCTGTGGGCTCTGTTACTGTGGAAGTGTGTGTGTGTGTGTGTCCGTGCGTGCGCGCGCGCGCGCGCGCGCGTGTGTGTGTGTGTGTGTGTGTGTGTGTGTGTGTGTGTCTATTGTTGACTTCTTTGCACTGTGCCGTGCTGCATTATGTTGCATATTATCAGTAGATTTATGTGTTATATTATGTATCGTTGCGTACACTGTACCAGTGTTTGTTCCAACTAGACTTGCTATACTTAAGACAGGCTGCCCTCTTCAAGGCAATGGTGGCACCATCAGAACAGCGCCACCGATATCAAAGAGAAAACCAAGTGACCAGGGAGACTAGAGACTGGACTCCTCCGTCACTCTGTATCAGTGAAGGCAATGTCACCTGCAAACATCATCATCTTTCCAATAAAACCTGAGCCAACTTTGGTCTTGGCTTTTAGGTGGGCCACATCAACCAGCTGTCCATCCTTTCTGCTGTGTGCATGGACTCCTTTCATGGACAGTCTGAAGGCACAGTTCAGCAGCATGGAGAAGAAAATACCAAACAAGCTTGAGGCAAGGACGCATCCTTGTTACACACCACTCTTGACTGCAAAAGATTTCAAGTTTTCACCATCACGGCTGACGGCATCCTTGATGTGGTGAAAGGACGCTAGTTGTGATGCTGAGCAGCCTTGGGGGCATCAATGCTCTTCAGCATTTGGAACAGACCTCTTTTGCTCACGACATTGAATGCAGTTGTAAGGTCAATGATGGTGATGAAAAGTAGAATCTGCTGTTCTTGATGTTTTTTCTATGCAGGTGAATCACTGATAGCATCATAAAAACTATGGATCTTTTATCTCTGAACCTGCATCGCTACCCTGGGTCAATACTGTTGACAAGGCATTGCAGTCCTGCCAACAGAACCCCAGCAAAATCCCTGCCCATAATGCCCGGTAGAGAGATGCCCCAGTAATCACTGCAGTCACTGCAGTCATGCCCCCTTATTGGTTCAAATAACTGTTCTTCAATACATAACTACGAGAGCACAAGCCAATGGTTGCATAACAGGGGAAAAAAGATCCAACTGTAGCTTATGGCAGTCCCACCCTTGTGACAAACCAAGAAAATCTTAGGCTTTGTGAAAAAAAATGGGGCACCAACCCTTCTCACAAATCACATTCACAAAGATTTTACACAGCGTGTATGTCATAAAGTCACAGAGATAAACTGCAATAGGGATACATATTCAGGTAATTAAATGAACGGAATTGAAGATCAACATAAAAGCATTTTTATTTTCCTGTTTTTTAACAAAGAAAACTGTCACTTTGTTCTTGTGCAGGGTAATGTTATTTGCCTTGTGCAAATCCCAAGGGACCATCCCTTCTCTCCATCAGACACACAAAAGGTCATGAGGAGGCCCCAAGTACAAACGCCTGAACACATATTTGTAAAGGGTGACACCTATCCCACGTTTTAGATAAGTAGGTCACTGTGTGCATGTAGGAATAGATGGCAATTAAAAAAAAAATTAAAACCACACACACAGGTGTCGTCTTTAGACATTGTCCTTGAAGTCAGAAGGTGGCTACCTTAATAATGGATGAATGGTTCTATGTGCAGAATCTGACCCATGGTGAACCTTGCAGGTGTGGCTGAGGAAGGAACACACATCTTCCCTCACACCTGTAGCTGACCTGTCCACAGCTGATGATCACACAGCATGGGTGTGTTCACCTGGTGTGTCACTTGATGATCACACAGCATGGGTGTGTTCACCCGGTGTGTCAGCTGATGATCACACAGCATGCATGTGCTCACTTGGTGTGTGTGACCTGTTACTTACTGTTCAGTTCACTATCAGACCAAATGATGACATTCTTAGGGCTTTCCTTCTTATAAAAAAAATTGGTCTGGTTTTGTGCGTTTAAAAAAAGAAAGATTTTCAAGTCTTTGTGTAAAAGGGGGTTATATGACGCATTATTTGTTTACAATTTTTTGAAAAGGTAAGCACATACAGCAGGTAATGGCAAAGGTATTTCTATAACTGGTGTGGTCATTGGGAAACAAAGTGTTGGAGACCTCAGCTTCTCTAGGGGCCATCATATCGATGGTACTGCCATCTCCTCTCCCTCACTACTTTACCTTCTCCCTCCTTGAAAAGTGCAGATACCTGTAGAACTGGGTGAACTATGGGACTGCACTGAAACCAAGTCACAAAAATGTTCACCCATCCAAAAGGTAACCACGCTCAAGGCTGCGTATTCTTACCTTTTGCAGAGCAAGTGCTTTGACCACTGAGCTATCCTGTCCCCTTCAAATGGAAGTAGGCATCTTTAAAAGTAGTAGGTTGGCATAGTTGTGCTTTGGTATGTTTCTTGCTACTTGTGTAAAACATTGTCTTCTGCAGTGTTAAATTCTTGTCTACATGGAGTGTAAAACATTTTCTGCAGTGTTAAATTCTGGTCTACATGGAATGTAAAAAAAGTTTTGTATTAAGTGTTACATTCTTGTCTGCATGGAATGTAAAACATCATCTTCTGCAATGTTAAATTCTGGTTTACATGGAATGTAAAACATTATCTTCTGCAGTGTTAAATTCTGGTCTACATAGAGTGTAAAACAGTATTGTCTTAAGTGTTAAATTCTGGTTTACAGGGAATGTAAAACATCATCTTCTGCAGTGTTAAATTCTGGTGTACATGGAATGTAAAACATCATCTGCAGTGTTAATTTCTGGTCTATGGAGTGTAAAACAGTATTGTCTTAAGTGTTAAATTATGGTCTACAGGGAATGTAAAACATTATCTTCTGCAGTGTTAAATTCTGGTGTACATGTAATGTAAAACATCATCTTCTGCAGTGTAAAATTCTGGTGTACAAGGAATGCAGCTCACCAGAAATCAAAGCTAATGCTCAAGTGAGCTCTGCTTGAATCATAACATTGTCACATCTACTAGATCTACACTTTGACTGGTGGTACTGGCATTAGTCTATCAAACAGTAAGTGGAGGTTGTGATTATAACCTGTTGATAGCACCTAAAAGACCCCATGACAACAAGGAATTGTCCATGTTCAAGAACAGTTCTAAAGAATGGAAAAAAAAACAAGACTGCCATTTTTATAGGAAAACCTATAGACATGATTTTTCAGCACTCTCTTTCAAAAATGTTTAGGCATAAATCTTTTTCAAAAGAGTGACAGTTGGCTTTGTTAGTTGTAGGCATAAACCCCTTTCAAACGAGTGACAGTTGGCTCTGTTTAGTTTTAGGCATAAACCTCTTTCAAAAGTGTGACAGATGGCTCTGTTAGTTTCAGGCATAAACCTCTTTCAAAAGTGTGACAGATGGCTCTGTTGGTGCCTAACACGTTGGAAGAGAATGACTTTAAAGGGGCATAATAATGGGTTGAAAACGTCTGCAACAAGAGGATCAAAGATGAGTGCAGGTTCTTATGTGGAGAGCTTGTCATGGTTAAAGGTAATCTCAACACAACATTAATTTTACAACATAACAACATTTTATTGTATGCCTTGGCAGTTAGCTGAGAATAATAACTGACACAGCTTTAGCCTTGGACAAGATAAGTGTTTTGTATGTCTTGTAGGCATGGATGGATGAAGGTGGCAGACCTGCTATGACTTTGTCTCTGACTTCCTCATGGAGGACCTACACTGAAGCTACACACTGCTGACACATAATAATAATAATAATAATAATAATATAATAATAATAATAAATAATAATATAATAATAATAATGATAAAAATGATGATGATGATGATAATAATATAATAATAATAATAATAATAATAATAATAATAATAATAATAATAATAATAATAATATAATAATATAATGATATATGATGATATATAATAATAATAATAATAACACAACAACAACAACAACAACAACATAATAATAATATAATAATAATAATAATAATAATGAATACTACTACTACTACTACTACACTACTACTACTACTACTACTACTACTACTACTACTACTACTACTAGCCGCTGTAGTCTAGTGGTTTGGGCGTTGGACTCGTACTCTAAGGTTGCGGGTTCGATCCCAGCTTTCGGCTATGGCGTTGTGCCCTTGGAAAAGGCACTTTACGGCGATTTTCTCACCCCACCCAGGTGTAAAAGGGGTACCAACCTTGTGTTGGGGTTAACCCTGTGATAGACTGGCGTTCTATCCAGGGGAGAGTCTATGACTCTCAGTCGCTTAACGCCACAGAAACCGGGATAATCACCGGCCTGATGAGCCTTAGGCTCGGGACAGACTTTAACTTTAATAATAATATAATAATAATATATAATACTATAATATATATATACTAATAAATAGAATTTATATAGCGCTATATCTTGCAAAAAACAAATCAAAGCGCTTGCATTCAACCAATTCTTGGGCATGCAGCCAACAACAATTTAGATTTTTTAACAAGTCAATGTACGCACACACACACACACACACACACACACACACACACACACACACACACACACACACACACACACACCACACACACACACACACACACACACACACACACACACACACACACACAACACAGAGGTTCAACACTTTGGCAGGGTGGTGGATATTTCGGCTGTTGAGAGCAGGAGCAGAAGATGAAACAGGAGGGGAAAATCTTAGCTTTGAAATAAGTGTGTCTTGAGGCTGGATTTAAATGTGTCATAGGTAGGCTTTTTACGAAGGGAGAGAGGGAGATCGTTCCAGATCACTGGACCAGAAATAGAGAAAGAGCAACTGCACAACGGTGGCTTGACATACTCCAGGTATGAGGTGTGCTCAGAACACCGAACACAGAATGCTCTTAACACCTGATGTCAGGTGATTCAGAGCCATTGTTTCCATTCCCTTGTTGTAGCTGACCTGAAGAGTCCACAGTGGAGATGGCAGCTGGTGAGAAGAACTACACTGTTCCATAGTCAGTGTTCTGGTGACATGTCATTTAGCCTGAGGTGTGTATGTGTGTGTGTGTGCGCGTGCATAAAAAATAATTGTTTTGAGAAGTACCGTGATAGTGAGATCATTTGGACAATGGGGTGTTTCCATGATGTAGGTGTTTTCCTTCCCTGGATGCCCCTGAAGCTGTCTCATGGACAGATGGAGCAGAGGGACTCTGAGCACCACAGCGGATCCAGTGGAGAAACTCCCTTCTGAATTTGGTTCCAGTCAGGCAGTAGAGCACAAAGTTGATGGCGCAATTGGTGGACCACAGAAGTTGTGTTGATACTTGCAGCAATTCAGTTAAAGCCCGTTTTTTAGGATGTACAACTATATTATCGTAATTTTGGTTATACCACAGTAACAAAACGCATACTGGCAGGGTTAACACCAGAAAAGCACAGGATATTGCCAAAACCATGACAGTTGTTCTGTAGGACATTTTCCTCCGACTGTCAGTGCTGTGTGCAGTGTTGACATTTGACTCCACACGTGCAGAGATGGAAGAGGAAGAAGACACTGCTTTAAACAGACTGACAGACAATATAATGTCACAGACAATCATACAGACACTGGGCAAGAGGGAAGACATGCACAAATCTATCCAATTAAACACCAGAGTGAAGAAGTCGAAATACATGCCTGTGCTGGCAAAACAAAAATTATCTTCACTGATTACAAATCCAATCAGAATATGAAAAGTCAGAGCACATGCAGAGAGGACAAGCGTTGCTATGACAATCCACGTTCTTCGCACAGTGCACATCACTCGCATTCTGTGTGGCCACAGGACCGCCATTGTTCTCTGCACTGTCACACAGGTCACCAGCCAGGCAGATGTAATGCCACCGGTATACATCAGGAAGGGGCGAAGTTTACAGATGACCACATGCAGAGTATCAACATTTACCTGCAAAGCAAACAACATCCAGAAGCGTGGCAACCCATTACAAAGCAAGGTAAGATCAGACATGGCAAGGGACATAAGTATAGCATGCTGAGAAGAGTTGTGGTCCTTGATACGACGCATGACGCAGATGGTGGCGATGTTTCCAAAGCCTCCCAACAGAAGAATACAAGGAGGACATATTTTCATGATGATCACAGCAATATGGTATTCCATGTGATCCATGTATGATGACCCCTCTGTCCAGTGTGTAGTGTTGTCCTGTAGTCCATCACTGTCACTTGAAAAGCTGGTCATGCTTGACAGTTACCACACACACACATACACACACACACACACACAAACACACAGACACACAGACACACAGACACAACCAGACACAGACACAGACACAACACACACACACACACACCACACACACACACACACACACACACACACACACACACACACACACACACTTTGAACAGAATGATTTGCATGTTGTTGCATTTTGATACATGTATTTTCAAAACAAAAATACGTCATGTACAAAACCAACTGTAATGCAAATATCCTGACATGAAAACTAGATCACTTAGATTTTAGATCACTTGGCAATGAGTAAGCATAAGAACCACGAACAGTTAGCAATTAAATAGGTTTAGCAGTTTAAATGTTTACAGCTGATCCGGTATGCAGTGTGGAATAAAATTAAAATGCCAAAAAGTTTGGCATGAAAACTTTTTAGCACAATGTATATTCCTGAGATGACTTGCCAAGACTCAAACATAAGAACAAAGAACAGTGAAAAACAATCAAAGTTTATGGCATAAAGCTGTACAGCTCTTTTGCTCTGGAATGTGAAGTAACGAAATCCACGTGCCCCCAAACATCAACATGGAAAGCACATAATGAAAAGTCTTCTTCAAGACACATGCAGCCATGGACACTGAATAAGCTGGGTGTGCTCCTGGTGCCCCATGAAGAAACAGGGGAGACCTCACAGAGCATCCACAGCTGCTGGATGTCCAGTTGCTGACAACAATGTTGACAGTGGAAGGAAAACAATCTCTCCAAACTGTATAATCCACCCTGCTGCTTTGCTTCAGGTGCAAGTGACCCCGGGGAGAGAGAGAGGAGAGAGAGAGAGAGAGAGAGAGAGAGAGAGAGAGAGAGAGAGAGAGAGAGAGAGAGAGAGAGAGAGAGAGAGAGAGAGAGAGAGAGAGAGAGAGAGAGAGAGAGAGAGACAGACAGACAGACAGACAGACAGACAGACAGACAGACAGACAGACAGGCAGACAGGCAGACAGACAGGCAGACAGGCAGACAGACAGACAGACAGACAGACAGATAGAGAGACACTGAACACTGAACACTGAAATGGTTTAATGGTACTTCGGCCTTAGGCCACAAATACAACCAATTGGGAGATGGGTATGGTAATGCAAGAACATGTTGATGAAAACATACAAAAGTCAAAACTCAGGGATTGAAAGAATGACATGGAAAATTGAAACCAAAATCACTTAAAAATCAAGACACATTGAAAAGAAACTTGCGTGCGCGACCCTGGCTGAAAAGAGACATCTCAAGTGCAATTATGTAGGGCTCAGTATGCATCCTTGCCTTACATTAAGTGCACATTCAAAAAAATCTGTAAACTCATTGTTTGCACGCACACATGATAGTAATGAACAACACACTGATTTCAAGCATACCATAAATTTTCCTTTCACACCTAGTGTTTTCAGACGTTCAAGAAGCTTATCATGGCGAACAGAATCGAATGCTTTCCCGAAGTCAACAAAAGCAACATATAGTTTTCTCCCCTCCTTTTGCATACATTTCTGAACAACTGCATACAAGTTGAATATCTGATCCACTGTTGAGTATCCTTTCCGGAATCCTGCCTGACTTTCTGAATCCTATTGTTACTTTCTAGCCATTTGTAGAGTCGTGAGACTAAATAGATGTGTAACACTTAGAAATAATGCTTAAGAGGGAAACTCCCCTCTCTTTTGTGAATTGGTATAATCATGGCCTTTGACCACTCTTTGGGATAAACACCTGATGAAAAGATGATATTAAATAATCTGACCAGAAAAGTTACACTTTTGACACCAGTTTTCAACATCTCAGCTAAGGTGTCTCTATACCACTTGTTTTCTTGGTTTAAGTTTTCTAATTGCTTCTTTTACTTCATCCTCTGATATATCTTTATTAAATGTGTGATCGGCATCTTCCAAAAGATCCACTGAAATATCACTGGGATTAACAATTTCTTCATGTTTTTGAAAAAAAATTGAAAGAGATTGAACCACCTGTCAGTACTTATATCATCATACATCTTCTCATATTCCCACACCCCATGTTTCTAACCTCTCTCCAGAAACGTGATAAATTTGGACACTTTTAGCTAATGATCCAATGCTTTGTTTTCTATAATCTATTTTTTTTAGTTTTTAATAGGTTTTTGTACTGTTTTCTTTTTTCAACGTAGACTAGCCTATCTTCTTCCTTTCTGGTGAATCGAAAACAGTTTAGCATCTTTCTGCTTTCCGTTTTGCAAGTCGACATTCGTCATCGAACCATTCAGATTTCTTTGTACTGTTCACTGAAACCCTTTCAGACATGCATTCGCTGGCATCTTTCAAACACTTCATAAACATGTCTAGAGCAGCTTCTATATTTTCACCAAGGGTGTTTGTGGCTATTAACAGTCTTCGTGAATGTCCCCGCTTTTTAGTGCATTCAAAATTGGTCTTCTTTTGCTTGGTTCCATACTAATTCATAAAAAGGTTCTATTTCAATCTGGTGTTCCTGTGGTTTTGAGATATTGTTTGAAACCTCTAATTTCATGCAACTGGTTAGTGGTCAGATTCTGTCAAGCTTTCGACTGTCAATGAGGGTACTTTAACAGATGTGAATAAATCAAAAGAAATTATGAAATAGTCCACAGCACTTGAGCCTTAAAGCGATTGAATGTGCAACTATCATCAAAATCCTGAGTGAAAAAGTCCGTTAAGAGAGAGAGAGAGAGAGAGAGAGAGAGAGAGAGAGAGAGAGAGAGAGAGAGAGAGAGAGAGAGAGAGAGAGAGAGAGAGAGAGAGAGAGAGAGAGAGAGACAGACAGACAGACAGACAGACAGACAGACAGACAGACAGACAGACAGACTCAGAGACAGACAACAGAGACAGAACAGAGACAGACAGAGACAGACACAGAGACAGACAAGAGAAGAGATTTATTCTTTTATATCGAGGATAATGGGATAAGCACTCTTGTGCTTTTTTACATTCAGTCCCCGTGTGTATGCAGTTTTGTAAATATCTGTTCCTACCGGCACACGATGGCCTACTCTTACGAAAAGCGGAACAGGATTTAACATGTGCGCAAGATGTTCTGCGTACGTTCGCCCCCGGGCCTCCGTTTAAAGTCTCCGTTGGGAACAGATGACTCTAACAAAACTGAATACACAAGGGGACTGGATGTAAAAAAGCACATGAGTGCTCATCCCATTATCCTTGGTATAAAGGAATAATTCACTAAAAAAGAAATTGCACATTCCCAATTTTCACCCGCAAAGCCCAGGCTGCGCCTGTGGCACCAGGCAGTGTCACTGTGCTGAGAGCTGTCCTTCAGATGTCAGTGTTCATCTGGTCAGGCCAGGGATAACTGAGGTTCAGAGTTGGTGATCCCTGTAGGTCAAAACCTATTTATCTACCTGTGTGTGTGTGTGTGTGTGTGTGTGTGTGTGTGTGTGTGTGTGTGTGTGTGTGTGTGTGTGTGTGTGTGTGTGTGTGTTTGTGTGTGATGTGTGTATGTTGTGTGTGTTGTGTGTATGTGTGTGTGTGTGTGTGTGCGTGGTGTGTGCTGTGTGTGCTTTGTGTGTTGTGTGTGTGTGCGTGCGTGCGTGTGTGCGTGTGGGGTGTGCGCGTGCGTACTGTGTGTGTGTGTGGTGTGTGCCACTTTGTCAAGAAAAAAAAGATTTAATGCAATGAGCTGGTTGAAAACATGACAAACTCGTAAATCATCCACTCTGCATCTTAAAGAAGCTTTATAGAAATCAATGATGACAAGGTATTCTTCTGTCTGCCTTTCTATCTGTCGCTGTCTGTCTGTCTGTTTGTCTTTCTGTCTTTCTGTTTGTTTGGCTGTATGTCGCTCCCTCTCTCTATCTCTCTGTGTGTTGCTCTCTGTCACCCACCCCCCACCACCACACACACAAACACACACACACAGAAGCACGCCACACAACAACAATCACAATAACACACATATGCACAGGCACACTCGAGCGCGTTTGTGCACGAGAAAACATACACACACGCCCGCGCGGGCGCACACACACACACACACACACACACACACACACACACCACACACACACACACACACACACAGGCACACATACACACTCCATAAACACACGCGCACATAACCATACACAGACACTACCCCATACAGACAGACACACACACGAAACACAGACACAGACACAGACAAGACACACAGACACAGACACAGACACAGACACACACACAGACCACACACACACACAGACACACACACACACACACACACACCACACACACACACCCCTTTCACACATGCAGATATGCAGGCACGACCACTAACATATTCACATAAACACACACACACACAGACACACAAACTCACCATACACGAAAGCACACACATATACATTCAAAAAGAAACACATAAACACGCATAAACAAACCCAAACACACACACACACACACACGTGGAAAACACACACATACAAACACACACATACATACATACATAAATCACACGAAATGAATACACACACAGAAGCACACACACAGAGACGCACACACACGCCACCGCGCGCGCACACACACACACACACACACACACACAAAACATATACACAGACTTACACACACCCGCACGCATACACACATTCACACTACACACGCACACAAAGACACACAGAGACACACACAGACACAGCACACACAAAACTCAAACTACACACACACACACACACACACACACACACACACACACACACACACACACACACACACACACACACACACACACACACACACACACAAGCATTACAGAAATCTTCTGAAATCAGTCACACAACTGACTGTTTCTCTGGATCAAGTCCACTCAGTGTGTTTCCATTATTCAATTCTCAGTAATTTACTACAGTTTATTCAGCTGTAAAGACCATAAACAGAGCACGTATTTGATTTATGCTTCTCGTGACATTTACCTTTATAAACATGTTTACTTGTGTCTACAAGCCTTCTGCGATTCTATGGGAATAAAGGATGTTCTTGTCCTTGTTTATACAAACACACACACACACACGTACATACACATACACACGCACACATACACACACACACTTAAATACACACACACACACACACAAACACAAACATCCACAGATAAACCATCCCACACACACACACAAACACACACACACACACTACACACATAGACACACAGACACACGCACACATACACACACACACTTACATACACATATACACACACAAACACACCCATATGCAGGCAAACACACCCATACAAACGCACACACATATACACACTCACACACATGTACTCACACACAAATACACATGGGTGTTCGCACACACACATAGGAACACACACAAACACACGCAAACACACACCTATACAGACACAGACACAGACACAGACACAGACACAGACACACACACACACACACACACACACACACACACCTACTTACTTACTTACTTACTTACTTACTTACTGACTTACTTACTTACTCAGAAAGAGAGAGAGAGAGAGAGAGAGAGAGAGAGAGAGAGAGAGAGAGAGAGAGAGAGAGAGAGAGAGAGAGAGAGAGAGAGAGAGAGAGAGAGAGAGAGAGAGAGAGAGAGAGAGAGAGAGAGAGAGAGAGAGAGAGACGGACGGACGGACGGACGGACGGACGGACGGACGGACGGACGGACAGACAGACAGACAGACAGAGACAGAGACAGAGAGACAGAGACAGAGACAGAGAGAGATATGTATGTATGTATGTATGTATGTATGTATGTATGTATGTATGTATGTATGTATGTATGTATGTATGTATGTATGTATGTATGTATGTATGTATGTATGTATGTATGTATGTATGTATGTATGTGTATATTATTTAAACCAGGTAAGTGTGTATGCGTTGCCCTCCCCGGGGATGAGACAACAACGAATGCTGGCATGGCTGTGGCGGGGAGATTGAAATGAGCGGCTTGGGAGCAACAGGACGGGGACGTTACAGAAGAGGAGACAGCAAAAAATAAAAAGTGTATATGCGCTTTAACTGTGTGTGTACATGGTGTGGCCCTGCTCTTTGCTGTGGTGGATGATATTGTGTGTTACCATTACAACTTTGTGTATTTCAAGCTATTATGGCATACAATGTATCAGTTTCGTTCCGACAATCTGACTCTTTTCAAGCCAGGCTGCCCTGTTGGGGGCTGTGGTGTGGCCACAAGACCAGCCCGTACATATGGAGATGCTAGTACAGTGTGCATGCATACAGTACAGCACTCTCTTGGTGCTCGGGGCTCTGGTGCTGTGCCAATGTCAGGGTAGGACAGGACTGAAGCCAGCCCTGAAGCCAGCACCTAGCACCGGATCTTCTGCTATGCTTGTAAACTGTCAGGCCGTCTTCCCTCCTGTCCCAGCCAACATACCTCACCTTCAAAGCAGCTCATTCAAAGCACACGTTAAATCCTGTTCCGCTTTTCGTAAGAGTAGGCCATCGTGTGCCGGTGGGAACAGATGACAATATTTACAAAACTGTATACACACGGGGACCGGATGGAAAAAAGCACATGATTGCTTATTCTGTTATCCTCGATATAAAAGAATAAAAGAATAAATAAATAAATAAATAAATAAAAGGTTGCATGCTAGGTATATTTCTGTTCCCACAAACAACCCACCAGACCCTAACATGGATTATGGGATCTTTGACGTGCATATCTGATTTTCTGCATAGAGCTCGCAGAAAATCAAATAGCTAATTTTTGTAGGTACATTTGAAAGAGAATGATATGGTTGAAACTTTGCTGCTGAACTTCCATGTTCTCTGTTGATGATCTTCTCAGCTCATGGCTTCAGTCTCTTCAGGATTGTTGGCAGGACCTTGCTTGGATGGCTGGTCAGGCTGAAGGCAGGTAGTTTGGGCAGAGGTGTGAGTTGCCTTTCTTCGGGTCAGTGATAATCAGGGACTGTGTCCAAGGTGTTGGCCACTCACCTGTCCACTAGATGTTACTGCTGATACTAAGTAACACATCTATCACGTGGTTTTATCCATTTCACTTTCAACTGTCCCGTAGTCCCGTGGACCTGGGGCACAACTGAAGATTCTGCAACCAGCCTCCTCCACTACAGAAAATCAAACAACATACAACAGAAAATCGAAAGCTACACTACAGAAAGTAAGAGAAAGTGCAGAGAATCAGGCAATGAACCACAGAAAATCAAACAGATTGCAGAATATGAAAAAATACAATATACCCAAAATCAAACAGATTGCAGGATATGAAAAAATACAAACTACACACAAAATCAAACAACACACAACAAAAAATCTAACAGACTACAGAAAATCCAATAACAAGCTACACAAGCAGTTTCTCTCCCCCTTGAACAAAGACCAGTACACAAGTTATCCCCCCTTGTTCCCAGGATCTCTTTTCACACATTTCTCCTCCTCATCCTGCAGCAATTTCTCTCCCCTTGAATAAAGACCATACACAAGTTATCCCCCCTTGTTCCCAGGATCCCCCCTTTCCCCTCCTCATCCTGCAGACCTGCTGGTCACTCCTGTAACACTGGGATCTTTGCTCAGCACAGGGGCCTGGAACTTTTGATACAGCTCGCCCAAGATGGCGGCCTTCTCTGCCTCAGTGCGCATGTGGGACAGACTGGCGTGGACTGTGGGGTGAGAGGCTCCACACCCAGTGTGCACTGCACTGGCCATGGAGTCCGCCAAGGCTCTCCTGCTCTTCACGGATCAGCACCTCAGACAGTTGATATTGGAACAATGCCATCACCTTAGGGTACTCATTTTTAGGGGGGGAGTAGGGGGGGAATCCAAGGTATTAAAGATGATGGTCAAAGGTGGATTGCTTGTCTAGGATAACGTCTGTCCAGGCAGCCAAAGGTCAACTTTTATGTTTGAAGCTGGACACTGTCCCCATTCATAAACCATGAGCGCTGGTTTGGGCACTGTTTTCAGACAGGACAACAACCTTAGATGCCACAGGCAACACAGCCTTTGAAGCTTAACAGAAACTCAAAAATTCAACGCTACAGGGCAGTTGTCCATGGCAACATTCAGTAGAAAAAAGTCACCCTCCAGCTTTCACACTGTACAGGGGTAGTGCAAGGCAAGGCAAGGCAGATTCTTTTATATCAAGCATAATGAATAAGCACTCGTGTGCTTTTTTACACCCAGTCCCCTCCCTTATCAGGGATAAGATCAAGATAAAAAAAACACATAAAATCCCCCCACAACTCTAACTAAACAACAACATTAATAATGATCCAAATACCAAGAGCAAGAAACCATACCAAGTAGACAACAGACAAGAAATAAGACATAAGCACAATAATAAGGTAATGAAAAGGGCACTAATTCAGAAACAAAAATCAGAGGTAAGAATCAAATAATTTTGATTTTAAACAAGGTGCTAACACTTAATGATCAAACCTGAGAATAGATGAGGTAAACATTGAAAACACACACACACACACACACACACACACACACACACACACACACACACACACACACACACACACACACACACACACACACACACACACACACACACACACACACACACACACACACTCGTAGGTTCACTCACATGTCATCAATAAACTTCATTCTAAAGGAAATATATGCCTTGAATTTAAATAAAATCATGTAACGGAGCACAAGAGGAATCTATCCACTGTAAGGCACATATTGTGGGACATATATATGCTAATTCCTTAATTAATCTTATGATTAGGGTAATAAAAATCACGTTGATTACTATATCGTAATCATGTTGAACATGGTTATTCAGCTTACTTAAAAGGATCATTAATTAAAAAGTTTACACAATATCAATTACATTCAGCACACGTAATTATTAAAATAGAGAGTACAAAATATGAAAAGAACATTTCTCAATATGGATGTAAATATGTTTCAACAATAGGTGACACATTCAGAGTGAGAGAGAGAGAGAGAGAGAGAGAGAGAGAGAGAGAGAGAGAGAGAGAGAGAGAGAGAGAGAGAGAGAGAGAGAGAGAGAGAGAGAGAGAGAGAGAGAGAGAGAGAGAGAGAGAGAGTTTCCAACAGGATGAAGTGTGATTTCTTATTTTTGGTGCATCAAGTGGATTGGGAGGTGATTTTTGAAGGTTGTTAACGATTGGTGCTGTTTAATTGAATCAAGAAGGGAGTTCCACAGTATATGGACTGAGTACAGTAAACTAGATTTGAACAAATCTATTCTTGGGATGGGGACACTTGGCTTTTAAGTATTTCTGGAATGATTCATAAGGAACTTATCTTTTCAAGGATGTGGGAGCAGTTCCTGCCATTATTTTGAATATCATGATTCCTTTGTTATATTTCAGTCTTTGTTGTAGGGAAGAATATTCAACTGAGTATAATGCACTTCTAATAAGGTTGTTTTCTTTAGAAGGACCAGTTTAAGAGCACGCTTATACATACTTAGAAGCAGTTTCAAACTGTTTGCACTGGCAGAATCCCACAGGATTGAAGCATAATCTATTGAAGATTGTATGTAAGCTTGAAAGAATAATTTCCTTGATTGAAAGTCAAGAAAGTGTTTAATTTTAGTCAACTTGTATACTTTTTGGGACAAGTATTTGCATAGATGAGATACGTGTTAGAACCAGCCAAGATTTTCATTGATTGTCACTCCTAGAACTTTGTGTTGACAGGTTTGTTCGATTGCTTCCTTTTTATATGGATGGAAAACAGTTCATGTATAAATTTTGACGCTTTTGTCTGGTGGTGATAGGCATGCATTTTGGTTTTTGGGGGTGTATAGACATGTGCTTCAGTTCTGTCCATTTGACAAGATCATCAGTGCTTTTTGTAATATGGTTGCAAGAGAGGCAATGTCGCTATGACTTGTATGTATGGTTGTGTCATCAGAAAATAGCTCACATTTGGGTTTGATATGTAGAGGAAGGTTATTTATGTATAATGAAAAGAGAACAGGTCCTAGTATGGATCCCTGTGGTACTCCATGATGAATGGGCTTCAGTTTGGATGCGGATGTAGCTATTGAGACACATTGTTGCCTGTTTGTAAGATAGGAATCAAGTAGTCCTAGGGTATCTATGAGATATTATATAAATCTAGCTTTTTAAAGAGAAGTCTGTGGTCAATTATGTCAAATGCCATCTTGAAATCTACAAATAATACTCCACAAACTTTACTGTCATTAATGTGTGATAGCCAAATGTCTACAAGACCAGTCAATGTGTGACACGAGTGATTTTGTCTAGATCCAGACTGGTTAGGGTGAAGTAAGTTGTTGATCTCTATATGATGGACTAGGTGTTTACTTAGATGTTTTTCCAGGGGTTTTGAAAACATAGATATAATAGAAATAGGCCTATTGTTTGAAGGATCTGAAGTATCACCAGACTTGTAGATGGGGATCACTTTAGCACATTTGAAGGCGTTGGGGAAATAGTTCTTGTCAAGACAAAAGGTTATAAATAATCACGTGTGGTGCCTGGAGTTGAACAATAAACAAAAGCGTTTACAGAAACAATGAAAAAACACCACAGGAACATACAACAGAAAAAACAAACAACCCAATTCAACGCCATAAAAGTAAAACAAAAGGAATGAAAAAAAAAACTCAAAATCAAATAAAAAAGGTTCACGCAGTATCCAGGGAAGAGAAGTATCCAGGGGTGGGGCACCTGAGGGGAAGAGAGTTGAGCTTGTGCCCTGACAGCCCTGGCTCAAGGCAAGACACTTGTCCCAAGGGATTCCCCCTGGTGCACTGACTTCACTCCCCAGAAAGTCTTGCCAGTCAGACTGTGCCCCGCCATGTGCAGCTAATGTAGTAGAACATTTGTGCGGACATGGTAAAATCTTGATACCTTAGTGGTGGGTAAACGGGGGTGTATGCAAAATCTCACCATTGATGAACCTTGGAGCTGTAGCCAGGAATGCAAAATAGATGAAATAAAATAATGAAATAAACAATGCATGGAAATCCACGAACTTACCTTTTTGAAGCTGTTCTCTAACAGATGTTTGGGAACTATAAACCGAGGCCCGGTGTGCGAACACGCACACAGGGAGCAGATGACATTTACAGAACTGCATACACACGGGGACTGGATGTAAAAAACCACAAGAGTGCTTATTCCATTATCCTCGATATAAAAGAATAAATCAAATCAAATAAATCAAATCAAATCTCTATACGTGGCTTTGAAGGGACATGGTGGACGTTCCCTTCCTAATGCTGCAGACGCCAGCCTGAGATTGGAACTGCTGGCCCCTCCTGTTGGAAGGGCCTCTGGCTCTCCTCAGCGGAGCGAAAATACACCGTGAATGGGCATCCACTGTACTCCTCCTAGAAGAAAAGATGATGGGTTGTAAACGGCGAGTGCGCGCGCATTTGCGCGCGCGCGCGTGTATGTGTGTGTGTGTGTGTACGTGTGTGTGCGTGTGTGTGTGTGTGCGTGTGTATGTATGTACGTGTGTCTGTGTATGTGTGTGTGTGTGTGTGTGTGTGTGTGTGTGTGTGTGTGTGTGTGTGTGTGTTCTAAAACGTTGAACGCTATCTGTGTAATCTGTACAATGACCAACTCTGTCTGGGGGTCAGAGCTCTGATATTGGGGGAGACATGCTATGAAGTGTTAACAGTACCTCAGTCCTTCTCCCCTCACCTTGCATCTGTTTCCAAGCTGGCTTTAAAGCGGTATAGAGATCAGTGTGGCGTATGGTTGGTCTCTGTTGTGCTTTGCTACCATCGCTCTCACTCTGAGAACACAAAGTCTGTATCACAAGAAGTCCTCCTGCAACCAGTTGAGCAATCAGTTAATCAATAAGTATGCCAACACATTCACGTATGTGTGTACATGCGCACACACGCACGCACACACGCACACACACACTTTTATTTTTATGAACAGACAAGCACCCTTCTGATAAGTCCTTCAGTCGAGGTCCTGTGTGCAAACGCACAGAGAACATCTTGCGCACACGTTTAATCTGTTCCAGCTTTTAGAAGTGTAGGCCATTTGTGCCAGTGGGAATGGGTGACAAAAGTTATGAAACTGCATTCACACAGGGACTGGATGTAAAAAAAAAAGCACATGAGTTTTTGTTTCATTGTCATCGAAAAAAAAGAATGAAAAGATAGAATCACTACACTTGTTGCTGTTTTGCATATGTATTCATGTGGCTGCACTCCCCCCCCCTACAAACACACGCGCACACACACACACACATACACACACACACACACACACACACACACACACACACACACGTATACACACGCAGGCACACACACACACACACACACACACACACACACACACACACACACACACATGCCCCCGTTCCTTCTCTCTTCCTGCAGTTCCCTCAGCTGGTGGGGTGCCCAGTGCCTGGTCCTCTCCTGTGCTGTCAGGTCATAGCAGGTCTGCCGCTGGCCTCCCTCTCCACATTCCCTCCTCAGAGCAGCTCCTTTCAGTGTACAGGCTGCGTGTTGGGTGTGTTTGGGTCTCTGTAACCCACTGACCGCTAACAGGAAGAACAGCATCTGCCATGTGCATACTTCATCTTCTTGCGTGTGTATAGACACAAAGGGAGGTTAGGCATTGGCAGGCCTGCAGTAGATGTAGATCTGAGAAATGCTAAAAGTCCCTCCCCTTAACTCGTCAGACACCACCCCCACCTTCAAACCCTCACGTCATGGACCCCTGGGAGGGAAGGCAAAGGGTATGAGCCGCTTGGCCACAGAACTGGGACACACTCTTCGGGCCATAAATATTTCTAAAAAAAATGTACATCACTCTCAGATTGATCAAACAAAACATCTATAATTATATCAAAGTAAAGTTTATTTGAAATACTGTAAGGTCTTACTAAGATAGTTGTCCACACATCTCAAACATATCTATATATCGAAGTAAAGTTTATTTCAAATACTTTGAGGTCTTACACAGATATTTGTCCACAGACCTCACACGTTTCTTGCTTCACCTTGATGTCAGTCAGTGAATGCCCAAAAGCCGCACACTTTGGACACACACGCACAGAGACTTCTCTCAAAAAGGTGTACACATCCATCAGCTAATCCACAAGAAATAATTTCGTTGATTTCCCCCACAGGGATGCTACCGGAGGCTCAGCAATCCCTGTGGAGAAAGGTTTCTTAGAACTGCCTCTTTCAGTATGTGCCCCTTCTTTCTCACCATTTTCATCCTGAAAAATCATCAACTCATGACGAGGGAAGAAAAAGTCCCAAAGCAACTGAAAGTTAAAGGGAAGTAGCTCGATTGAAAGGGGATCACTTCAGCTAGCAGCACGAGTACATTCCCTTGGATTGAACATGCTAAAGTATGAAAAACAAATGTTGGATGTCTCACTCATGGCTATGACCAAGCATTTTGGGGCATAGTCAGTGTCCTGTCTAGAGCTGCAGTGCCAACTGAAGACTGAGTGACTGCAATCCAGCGGGGCATAGTCAGTGTCCTGTCTAGAGCTGCAGTGCCAACTGAAGACTGTGTGACTGCAATCCAGCGGGGCATAGTCAGTGTCCTGTCTAGAGCTGCAGTGCCAACTGAAGACTGTGTGACTGCAATCCAGCGGGGCATAGTCAGTGTCCTGTCTAGAGCTGCAGTGCCAACTGAAGAGTGAGGGACTGCAATCCAGCGGGGTCATGGAGTAGTGGGTTTACATCTTGGCAGAGATGTTCGGTGAGTTAAAGGCGGGAGTTGGTATGACTTTTCCCATCAACCTCAGGTCCAAACCTGCCAGTGCCATCATTTCGTTCAAGTGTTTTCACGCGCAGAAGCTCAAATCTGCACGTTAAAGATTCCTTAATTCATGTGAGTGTTTCGTGTGTGCCATAAACATATACGCAGCACACATCCTGTTCCCAAGTTGGGCTGCTCTGAAGTACGTTAAGCAGGAATGCATTCATTTTCTTATTTTATTTTATTCATTCTTTTATATTGAAGAAAATGGAATAAGAATTCATGTGCTTTTTTAACATCCAGTCCCCGTGTGTATGCAGTTGTGTAAATGTCATCTGCCCACCGGCACACGATGGCCTACTCTTACGAAAAGCGGAACAGGATTTATTGTGTGCGCAAGATGTACTGCATGCTTTTGCACTTGGAGCCTCAGTTTCTAGTCTCATCCAAAGGACTTTTGGGGAGAGTGGAGATAGCACTGATGTTAGCTGCATTGGCTATGCAAGGCCAGTGAGCAGAAGTCCTGCAGAGTGACAGGCAATGAAGAGCAGACACTATGCACCCTACCCTTTTAATTAAGGAATCCAGGAGAGAGAGAGAGAGAGAAGAGAGGAGAGAGAGAGAGAGAGAGGAGAGAGAGAGAGAGAGAGAGAGAGAGAGAGAGAGAGAGAGAGAGAGAAGAGAGATGAGAGAGAAGAGAGAGAGAGAGAGAAGAGAAGAGAGAGAGGAGAGAGAAGAGAGAGAGAGAGAGAGAGAAGAGGAGAGGAGAGAGAGAGAGAGAGAGAGAGAGGAGAGAGAGAGAGAGAGAGAGAGAGAGAGAGAGAGAGAGAGAGAGAAGAGAGAGAGGAGGGGAGAGAGAGAGAAGAGAGAGAGAGGAGAAGAGAGAGAGAGAGAGAGAGAGAGAAGAGAGAGAGAGAGAGAGAGAGATGAGAGAGAGAAGAGAGAAGAGAGAGAGAGAAGAAGAGAGAGAAGAGAGAGAGAGAGAGAAGAGAAGAGAGAGAGAAGAGAGAGAGAGAGAGACAGAGAGAGAGAAGAGAGAGGAGAGAGAGGAAGAGAGAGAGAGAGAGAGAGAAGACAGAAGACAGAGAGACAGAGACGACAGAGAGAGAAGAAGAGAGAGAGAGAGAGAGAGGAGAGAAGAGAGGAGAGACAGAGAGAGAGAGAGAGTGAGAGAGAGAGAGAGAGGAGAGAAGAGAGAGAAGAGAGAGAGAGAGAGAGAGAGAGAGAGAGAGAGGAGACGAGAGAGAAGAAGACAGAGAAGAGACGAGGATGGAGGGAGAGAGGGAGAGAGGGAGTAGAAGAGAAGAAGAAGAGAGATCCAAAGCATAATGTAACAAAAGATTATGTCATTCTCTTTTCTGGTATACCCAGTATTCGTGGTTACTACTAGACTTAAAAAAAAACCCTGAAAATTCAGAAGTTGGCAGAGGTTGGTTCTTTCGTGTTTCATTCTTCACGCTCACTCTCTCCCTTAGAACGATTGTAACATGTACATGTATGTTTGCATGCATGCAGGCAGCAGACTGGCGCAGGCTTGGCACACACTTGGCACACACACACTTACACACACACACACACACAACACACACACACACACAACAACACACACACACACACACACACACACCACCACACACAACACACACACACACACA
>CM060339.1:2404415-2411915 GCA_030674155.1 Stramonita haemastoma | reverse complement strand
GATAAGGCAGCAAAAAACAAAAACAAAAAATACCAATTCCTTACATTTTATTCCATGAGGCATCAACCTATAAAAACTATGACATATGTGTTATCAGAAAATCAGAAACAAACCGATTGTTTCCACTCCCATAATTCTATGAGACGATAGACATGGAAGTGGACTCTCATGGTAAGCAGACATGGACAGGCACAACCTCAAACCAGTGTTGCCTACAGTGACTTTCCATTCACCAGGCAGGTAAAGAAGAACGCAAGAGACCAAATGAGAAACTGCTATGTCCGTCAGTTTTAAGCCAGAGGATTTTTTTTATATATGCAGACTGATTTGACAAGATTTACTTTCCACCAAATCCATCATGGAGTGGTGTGTTGGCAAGACCATGTCGGATAGGAAGGCAGGTGACGGATCAGCCTCCAGCTCCTGCCTTGTTTCAGCCTTCATGGCAGCGCAAAGTGGACCTTTCACAAAGCAGCTACCAGTCAGGCTGTGTGCTGAGGGAAGCACTGCCCACGGAGACTAGAGACTACTCCTTTACTGTCCAGCTGACCCCTGGACGTACCAATGTTTCTGCTGGCACCGTGCGTATTGGTGAGTTAGAGTGACAGGGGATGAGGTTGATACGTATTGGTGAGTTAGAGTGACAGGGGATGAGGTTGATACGGATTGGTGAGTTAGAGTGACAGGGGATGAGGTTGATACGGATTGGTGAGTTAGAGTGACAGGGGATGAGGTTGATACGGATTGCTTGCTGAGGATGATGCTGATAGCGGTGATGATATGAGGAGTCAAAGTGATGGTGGAGATTATGATGTAAGTTGTTAACTGGTCGTGGTGATGATGTGCCTGTGGTGATGGCAGTAGGAATTCAGTGGGTGATGATGATTGCTTGCTGAGGATGATGCTGATGGTGGTGGTGGTGGTAATATTGGAGATAATTGTAAAGGTTGGATTGTTGTGGTGTGAGTGTATAGCGGTAACGGTGTTTACAAGAAAACAAGTGGTGGCAATCACTTACACTTACAGCAATAGTTATGGTACCATCATTAAACAAATCCTAGTCATGGAAGCCAACAAAGGACAAGAGAGACTTTAGAGATCACAGAAACAGCTCCATCTTTTAAATAATAGATCATTTTGAAAGACTAGTATGGTTGCTTTACAGTAGAGTAAAAACAAATGCTTATTGCCATCAGACGCTCTTGACATATTTTGTGCAGTGTTATAAGCCAGATTCAGGGCA
This sequence comes from Stramonita haemastoma, assembly GCA_030674155.1. Taxonomy (NCBI): domain Eukaryota; kingdom Metazoa; phylum Mollusca; class Gastropoda; order Neogastropoda; family Muricidae; genus Stramonita; species Stramonita haemastoma. Next base: position 2,410,672 of record CM060339.1, on the reverse strand, counting down.
AGGCAGCCACAAAGACTGAGTTCAGTGTCTCAGTGTAGCACCTGTCCTCTATGCATGAGGATGCCCGATAGCCTCTGCTTTCTACATGCAACAAGAATTCGTCATGCTCCACAAGGGCGGGGATACTAAAGAGTGGCACTTGTAGAACAACCGCCTTGATGAGCCACACAAGCGAAATTCCCCTGGTCATCCTCATCCTCGACAGAAATAAAGATAAAGGAGAAAGAGAGATATCTGATTGTCAGGCAGGATATAGACATGGAAGAGAAACAACAGGCATGTTTTTTGTGTGCTTCAGATACTGTTAGATAAAATAGGAAACACAGAAGTTAATGTGTTCACTACTTTCATAGACTACAGTAAGGCTTTTGACTGAATTACACATGATTTATCACAATGTTAAAACTGGGCTTTCCAAAGCGTCTGGTATCACTCATAGCACATTTGTATTCAGAGCAGGTAACCATCATATGGAGTGGCAAACACTGATAGTTCTTTGATATATAAAAGGGAGTATGCCAGGGATGTATACTATCCCTGCATCTTTTCAGCATACACACAGAAATATATTTAGAAATGATCACCAGAAAGGCTGACATTGATGACATGGGCTTTGATATGGGAAACAGAAGCATCATCAACCTCAGGCGCACTGATGAGCAGCAAATATAACCAATGATAGCACAAGGATGGGAAGAATTATCTACTGAGTTGATGCAGAGGACGACACTGCTGGCCTTCAGCTAAATGGACAGTCACCCTTCAGAGTATCAAAAGCAGTGGAATAGAGTTGAAATTCTTTAAAATGTCTAATTCTTAAGCTCTGTAAAAGAGAATGATGGCTTCTGTATACGTGACATAAAGGATTCAGGTAAAAATCATTCGGGAAGACAGAAGCATACCTATATATCTCCACACTACAACTGTCAAAACACTGATCAGGCCTGTTTTGTTGTATGGGTCAGAAACCTGGACACTACAATTGGAAAGTGACAAAATGAACACGGCTGAAATGAGGCTCTGCAGGGGACTGCTAAGAGTCAAGTGGTCAGACAGAAGAAAAAATCAAAACACTCTTGATGAACTTTCAATGCGAAGACAAATGTTGGCTGAAACTAATAAGCACTGGCAAAGATATGTTGGTCATGCAAACTGAAACACACAAACAAATCTGATGACGACAATTCTCTGAGGTAAGGCAGAAAGAAAAGAGGCAGACCACCAATATCTTACATTACCAATTTCTCTGAGATCTGTGGTCTGGGAGGGCTACAGCAGATGGTAGAACTCAGCAGAGACAGAGAAAAAAAAGTTTGGTGGCATTGCGTGGAGCTCCTACCGACAACAACGGCGATGGAGACAGCTGAGTTAAAGCTATGTTCACTATGTCTCAAAAAGCTGTTGACAAAAACAAGTCCCCAGTGATGGGAAAAAGAAAACAAAATATAAAAACACAAGGATCAAATAATGTTCAAATGATAAACAAAGAATCAAAAATATAAACTGTCTACAAAGTAGTGTCACTCAGATTGTAGCACCTTTAAGTCTCGCTTTGCTGAATCGATGTCCCCCAGTCAAACCAGGGACCCTACCGTATCAGGCTGTGGAGGAGAGGACTACATCGCGGAAAACACCAACGCCACCTGCACGTGCAACACCAACAACATCGGTGCGCCAGCAGGTCGTCTGCAGTGGGAGAAGACTGACGGCAACAGCAGCAGTGTCCTGAAAGAGGGGAACTACGGTGCCAGCAGCCTGACAGTGTCACATGAATTGGTTCGTTCAGATCATCAGTCCACACAGTTCAGGTGTCACGTGCAGTGGACAACAGACGTGACTGGGAATACAGTCAAGTTCAATGTGGGATGTAAGTGTTGTTGTTAGAGTGTGGGATGTAAGTGTTGTTAGAGTGTGAGATGTAAGTGTTGTTGTTAAAGTGTGGGATGTAAGTGTTGTTAGAGTGTGGGATGTAAGTGTTGTTAAAGTGTGGGATGTAAGTGTTGTTAGAGTGTGAGATGTAAGTGTTGTTGTTAAAGTGTGGGATGTAAGTGTTGTTAAAGTGTGGGATGTAAGTGTTGTTAAAGTGTGGGATGTAAGTGTTGTTAAAGTGTGGGATGTAAGTGTTGTTAGAGTGTGGGATGTAAGTGTTGTTAAAGTGTGGGATGAAAGTGTTTTTGTTAGGGTGTGGGATGTAAGTGTTGTTGTTAGAGTGTGGGATGTAAGTGTTGTTAGAGTGTGGGATGTAAGTGTTGTTGTTAGAGTGTGGAAATCGAAAGATACAACAAAACTGAACACTGTACAATATCAACGATTCTTCGATTCTTCGCGATTGGTAGCCAAACCGCAGTATTGTTTATACATTGTTACACATGTACGTGAATGTCACAGGTAATAACTGGCTGATAACGGATGTCGAGGCAGGAACCCAGGAGCTGTCGCAGAGCGGCATTAGCGGCGTAGTTGTGCTGCTGACTGGTCACTGGATGTGTCCAGAAGATTCCCGCCTTCAGAGAGAGAGAGAGAGAGAGAGAGAGAGAGAGAGAGAAGAGAGGAGAGAAGAGAGAGAGAGAGAGAGAGGAGAGAGAGAGAGAGAGAGAGAGAGAGAGAGATGAGAGAGATTTTTCAAGGAGGATTTATAAATGGAGTAAGGGAAAGGAGGAAGGACGTGATGGAGGAAGAAAATCTTCATCATGGTGGTGTCACTTTCTTTTTTGTTTTCTCCCCCTCAGATCCTCTCACAGCAGTATATTTGGGAATCAACGGGCTTCAGGGTGACCACACCGTGGACGAACACCAATCTGTGGATTTCCGCTGTTACCACAGCAATGATGGACGGCCTACTCCCACCGTAAGTCTGCAGAAGACAGACAACAACACTGAACTGGCCAACAGGACAATCTATCTGAGTCATGTGGTGGTCAGCAGGTGTGAGGACAGTGGGCAGTATCAGTGTACAGCAGACAACGGTATGGGGCCCAAGGTCACTGGTACACCAAGATCCCTCTTTGTGCGATGTGAGTAGAGAGAGCAAGTGGTTCTGAGATGATTCATCACATGTGGCTTGGTTTGGTTTGCTTTGGTTTGGTTGTTGTTGTTGTTGTTGTTGAGTTGGTTGTCCTGTTTGGGGTTTCCTTGGTTTGTTTTATGTTTGTTTTGTATTTATTGGTGTGGGTTTTTTGGTATGTTTTGGTTTTCTGGTTGTTGGTTTTTGTAAAAAACATTGATTGCTGAAGGCCTTAACCTGTGACTTTGTTGTAAGTTGATGATTTCCTCAAAGTATCTTCTGCATAAAGTAACTATTGCAAGAACAAATAAAGAGATGCTTTAATTAACACATTTGTCGTTTCATTCCTGCGAAGTGTGTTCGCGTGCCAAAATAAGTATGTTGCATATGTTAGTAAATCTGAAAACTGAAATTTTTGTTTGAGTTTTATGTGTAATCCACTGTTTCAAGCTATGAACAGAGCAAGTGAGACGCCATCCTGCTTCGCTGAAAGTGTGCCATCATCTTTTTCTTTCAATCTTTGAGAAGTGACCAGAGCACCCCATGGAATGTTCAGGCAGTGTGCTACAGGCATGTTGAACCTGACAGCCCGCATCCCTGCCACAGGCTGTGGATTGGTGGCTGAGTGTCTTCATGGCGTCCATACCATCAGTCATAGCTGGCCTGCTCCTCTCTTTTTTCACGCAAATCTGATAGGTTTTTTTTCTCCGGATGAGCTGCCCTGAAGTCAGAACGTGTGGGCTGAGGCCAGCGGGCAGACCTCCTGCAGAGTGACAAGCACAGGAGAAGACTAGACACTACACAACCCACCCATGGCAATGCAATCAGATCATGGTATTTCCTTTGGATTGTTTTAAATGTTTAGATATATCATCTTTAGCGGTTTAAAAAAAAAGAAGACTTTTTTAAGGTAGTGAAATTCGTTTTGATTCCTGACCGCTGTTTGAATGTTTGTGCATTGAAATGCATGACACAGGTTCCCCAAGAGGACGAGAGGACGTGGGAGAAGTGAACTTCAACAACAAGTCTGTGTCCACAACCTTTGATGTCACCGCCTACCCTGTGCCAGACAAGGTCACCTTTAAGTACCTGGGACCACTGGGAAACGAAGCACAGTCCTCTGATGTCGATGTGGGCAAGATCCAACTGACGGGAGAGTGTAAAGCGAAAGCAGGCGTCATCTACCAGTCGTCCTGTACGGTGACAGTGGACAGTGTCACAAATGAGACAGCGGCAGGTTTCTACACCGTGACAGTCACCAACGAGAGAGGCAGCGGAGATTTCCGTTTAAGGATTCTGTTCAGAGGTGAGTGTCGCTGATATTCTTCACTTTGATGTCATTCATGAAAAGGAAAAACTCGATGTAGGATATCAAAGAGTTGTTTGTTTGTTTGTTGGGCTTTGTATGAATGAATGTATCACGTACAAAGCACATCAGAATCTTCCCACACCTAGACATTGTATGACTGCAGCACTAGGAGAGGTGAGCATTGAAGAGAAGAGGAATGGAGGAGGGCTGGAGTGTAGTGATACGAGCACGAGGCGACACATGCAAGAGCAGAGGCGCACAAATACACAGTATGTGCACACAAGCAGTCAGTTAACTTTTTTTTTTTACATTTCGTACCAGTTTAAGTCACGGCAGATTTCCCTGCGTGAAATTCCGGCTGCTCTGCCCGAGGAGAGCGTGTCGCCACAAGTACAGCGCCACCCATTTTTTTTTCTGTCCCTGTCTGCAACTGTATTGGAATTTTGTTTCTCTATCAGAGTGCCTATCTTCTAGAGAATTTTGCCAGGGACAACACTCTTGTTACCGTAGGTTCTTTTACTGCGCTAAATAATTATGTATTATGTTACACACGGGACCTCAGTTTGTTGTCTCATCTGAAAGACTAGTACCCAGACCACCACTCATTGTCTAACCACCGCACACTTTGACCCGGACTTTTTGCTTTGTAGACAGGCGCGTTACCTCTAGACCACCGGTCAACCGATCCACAGTTAATCAAAAACTGAAACTGCCTGACCCAGAGTAGCGTCCGTCTTCAAGACAGAACTGAAGTCTAAAAGTACTGAGGACATTCTTCACTGAAGTGGACATGCCCTCATCAGAACGAGTGGAGTGTTGCCTCACCACTTCTGACACCTCTCCACATCACCAGGTAATGCGGTGAGCCAGTGTTGACCTGCACGTGTTAGCTCACTTTGGCCCAGAGCGACATTCACTAGAGGGCCATGGTCAGATAATTATGGGACTCACTCAGTGAGGCTACCATCACCAGTGTTGACACTTCATAGCTGACTCACTCAGTGAGGCTTGACACTTCACAGCTGACTCACTCGGGGAGGCTTGACACTTCACAGCTGACTCACTTAATGAGGCTTGACACTTCATAGCTGACTCACTCGGTGAGGCTTGACACTACACAGCTGACTCACTCAGTGAGGCTTGACACTTCATAGCTAACTCACTCAGTGAGGCTTGACACTTCATAGCTGACTCACTCAGTGAGGCTTGACACTCCACAGCTGACTCACTCAGTGAGGCTACCGTTGCCAGTGTTGACACTCCACAGCTGACTCACTCAGTGAGGCTACCATCGCCAGTGTTGACACTCCACAGCTGACTCACTCAGTGAGGCTACCATTGCCAGTGTTGACACTCCACAGCTGACTCACTCAGTGAGGCTACCATTGCCAGTGTTGACACTCCACAGCTGACTCACTCAGTGAGGCTACCATCGCCAGTGTTGACACTCCACAGCTGACTCACTCAGTGAGGCTACCATTGCCAGTGTTGACACTCCACAGCTGACTCACTCAGTGAGGCTACCATCGCCAGTGTTGACACTCCACAGCTAATCTTGTACTGCTCATGTGTGCTCATGTCCTCTTTCGTACTTGGCATGCTGGTGTGGGGGATGGTCTGCCTGGTAACTCACACCCTCAGGAAGATGATGATCCGCTTGCATGACTAAGAGGACCACTTTGGAACACCCTCCATGTTTTGTCAATTTGTTACCATGGTTTAGATACTACCTAAGCACACCATTGAGATCCTATCAGTTTGCCAGCATGCTTGATCAATGCTGCTCTCTCTACGCTGCTCATTCCAATCTACACAGCATACACAGGTTCAGGATCATTCTGTTGTGGCCTCAGAGACAGAATCCCTCGGCAAACCGTCGATGTCACGAGGTCACCCACGTAAAGAGACCCCACGGCTATGCAGGAATTTTGGTGATCTTTAGGG
>CM060339.1:2391915-2399415 GCA_030674155.1 Stramonita haemastoma | reverse complement strand
CCTTTCTTCCCAGTTTGACGAAAAAAATTGAACTGAATGTCAAAGTCATTCGGATGAGACTATAAACCGAGGCCCCGTGTACGAACGCACGCAGAACATCTTGCGCACACGTTAAAACCCCGTTCCGCCTTTCGGAAGAGCAGGCCATCGTGTGCCTGTAGGAGCGGGTGGCACAATTGTTTTTTTAAAAAGCCAGCCTGCACACAGGTGTCGTGTTTAGACACCATCCCTGAGGAAAAATTGAGGGGTTGGAATCCCAGAACGGCTCGGGGCTGTATATGGCAACGTTCTGGTGGCTCCTGCGACGGTACTGGAACCATTCGTATCGGTCATTGCCTTTTCAATGGATCATTCCAGTGGCGTGGAGAGGGGGGGTCTGCTGCATGGGTAACAGTTTGCCCTCCATACTTACTTACCCAGGCTTTGCGCTCTAAAGACTAGAGCGCAACTCCATAGTCTTCCGAGACTGATGAGTGCCTACTACTGCTACTGTTGTTGATGTTGTTGTTGATGTTGTTGCTGCTTTGGCTGCTACTGCTCTTGTTGCTGATGTTGTTGGTGTTGTTGCTGTTATTGCTGTGGTGTTGTTGATGTTTTTGTTGCTGTTGCTGCTACTGCTGCTGTTGATGTTGTTGATGTTGTTAGTGTCGCTAATGTTGGTGTTGATGTTGTTGCTGTTGCTGCTACTGTTGTTGTTGATGTTGTTAGTGTCGCTACTGTTGTTGTTGTTACCACTACTGCTATTGTTGTTGATGTTGTTGCTACTACTGTTGTTGATGTTGTTGCTGCTGCTGTTGATGTTGTCGCTACTACTACTGCTATTGTTGATGTTGTTGATACTACTACTGCTGTAGTTGTTGATGTTGCTGTTGTTGAATTTCTGATCATCTGCCCCCCCCCCCTCTTTTCCCCTTTTTGTTTTGAATACGTGGCTTCTGGGTTTTGTGTCAGTATCGATTTTAGTTTTCATTATCATTGTCGTTCTCTTCTTCACCATCCTCCTCCTCCTCCTCCTCCGTCATTATCTTTATCATCATTATTCTTATCCTCATTATGAAAAAATACTACTGCTACTACTACTAATCATAATTATTACTACTATTGCTAATACTATTATCATAGTCCCCATAATTATCATCACCATCACCATCATCGTAGTCGTCGCCATCGTTGTCATCATCATCGTCGTGGTCGTCGTCTTCATCATCATCATCATCATCATCATCATCATCATCAGCAGCAGCAGCAGCAGCAGCAGCAGCAGCAGCAGCAGCAGCAGCATCGTCGTCGTCGTCATGATGATGATGATGATGATGATGATGATGATGATGATGATGATGATGATCATCGTAGTCGTCGCCATCGTTGTCATCATCATCGTCGTGGTCGTCGTCTTCATCATCATCATCATCATCATCATCATCATCATCATCATCATCATCATCATTCATATAAGTATTATTATCATTACCACTACTACTACCACCACCATCATATTATTTTTTCAGTTGTCCCCCCACCACGCCTTTCTAAAAAGGAAATCTCCTTTGAAATGTCAAGACAAAAAGCTTTCCAGGTTGTTTTTTATTGGTGATCAATGTGCCTTGTGCGGACACTATCTTCTGACTTAATTAAGTATCAACTGATGTAATCCTGACATAATGATATCAATGTCACCGTCACGTTGTGTTGCATGTTTTAAGTGGAAAAAAACGTGATGCTAATAATCTTATGTCGAAACGTGTCATTGCAGAAACAGAAAAAGCGAGAAGACAGCGTTTGCAAGGGAGAACACCATGTTCACACCACAGAAATGCCAATGACATGACGATTCGCCTCCCTTTGTTGGACAAGTAGTTTTTGCTCTGTTATGGCTTGTTTTAACTGTTTTCTTGAAGAAAACGGGGATCTCCTGAGTAAACCTCTTATTACTTGTGTCACCACTGTTTGTACATGTTAAAGAAACCTCATTAAAAGACAGAGTGTGTTCTAGGAGATATAAAGACAAAGAAGGAGGCGGCGGAGGAGAGAGAGAATGAATGAATAATCTTTATTTTTCAAGGGTAACAGAGTAAATATTTACATACTTTTTTTCATACGGCCCTTGCCTTAATTACAGAGTAAAAAAAGTAATAAAGAGGACCCTACCAAAACAGGAGAAAAGCCAAAAAGCAAAGATAAAGCAGAGAGCAAAAACAAGAAGGAAAAACATCACCATCACCAAGACTGTAAAAAGAAGATAAGTATACAAGAGAGAGAGAGAGAGAGAGAGAGAAGAGAGAGAGAGAGAGAGAGAGAGAGAGAGAGAGAGAGAGAGAGAATATAATCAAATCAAATCAAATCAAATTCTTTTATTGCGAGGATAATGAATAAGCACCTATGTGATATATATATATATATATATATATATATATATATATATATATATATATATATATATATATATATATATATATATATATATATATGTGTGTGTGTGTGTGTTGTGTGTGTGTGTGTGTGTGTGTGTGTGTGTGTGTATTACATTCAGTCTCCGCCCTTAGGGATACATCATGATATGATAATAAAATAAGATAAAAAGACATTATGATAATGAAATAAGCCCAATACCCACATATCTGCACAGAAAAGGCAAACACATGAAACATAAAAAGTTGTAAAAAGCAACAACAACAATTAAAAATAACAAAAATACAACCCCCAACAAAACAAAACAAAAATAGCACCCCCCCCCCCTCCCCGGAAAAAAACAAATAAACACCACTCCCCCAAAAGAAACAACAACAAAAAACAAAAACAAAACAAAACACAAAATCCAACTCAGCAAACAAGAGAGAGAGAGAGAGAGAGAGAGAGAGAGAGAGAGAGAGAGAGAGACAGACAGACAGACAGACAGACAGACAGACAGACAGAGAGACAGAGAGACAGAGAGATCTGAATTTTGAAAGAATTTATTCATAAAATGCCACTGGCCTATACATGAAGGGGGTTACTGATCAAAGCACTGAATAGTGATAGGAATAGCCTACATGGTGAAGTACAGCGGTGACAAACAAACAAATGCAAACAAATCTACCGGGGAAAAATCTTACAACTTATCTCTTATCTGAAAAGGTTTATGTAAATAATCATAAAGCCAAATTTCTAATGATATCACGACTACTACATCCTCAGAACAAACAGTCTAAATGCATTAGGCTGGTTGGTATAGTTTGCTGGGATATAATTTTGCCTAATATCATTCAAGGTGGCACAGCTTAAGGCAAAATGCACTTCATCTTCAGTTGCTTCATTACATCAAGAACATGTATCAGATTCACTATACATTCTGTATCTAAGTTTATGAACCTTTATATCTGACATACCCAGTCTGAATTTATCCATTATTCTTTTAAAATGCATAATTATCCATTTCAAGCTTTGAATGTGGTTTCATGTCATTTAAGCTTTTAGATTGTTGATAAATTCTAAATCTATCACTAGTTTGAATGATCATTCCATCGTTGCCAATAACGATCAATCTTTTTCTAAATGCAGCATTAAACTCTTTTAGATCTCCGACACCTTGATTTAATCAAACATTTCCAAAGCAAAAGAGAGAGAGAGAGAGAGAGAAGAGAGAGAGAGAGAGAGAGAGAGAGAGAGAGATTCTTATTTTTTATTTTATTCTACTATAATAGATAATGGAGTAAGCACCCATGGGCTTTTTTACATCCAGTCCCCGTGTGTTAACAGTTTTTGTAAATCGTGTCATCTGTTCCCACCGGCACACGATGGCCTGTTCTTACGAAAAGCGGAACAGGATTTAACGTGTGCGCAAGATGTTCTGCGTGCGTTCGTACACAGGGCCTTGGTTTATAGTCTCATCCGAAGGACTTTTGGGGGAATGGAGTCAGCACTGATGTTAAATCCAGGGGAAAAATCTCCTCGACCGGGAATCGAACCCAGGTCGTCAAATTGCGAGCGCAATATTCTGACCACTAGGCTATCCCGTCCCCCAGAGAGAGATTTGATTTGATTGATTGATTTATTCTTTTATATCGAGGATAATGGAATAAGAACTCTTGTGCTTTTTTACATCCAGTCCCCGTGTGTATGCAATTTTGTACATGTCATCTGTTCCCACCAGCACACGATGGCCTACTCTCAAGAAAAGCGGAACAGGATTTAACGTGTGCGCAAGATGTTCTGCGTGCGTTCGCACACTGGGCCTCAGTTTAAAGTCTCATCCGAAGGACTTTTGGGGAGAGTGGAGTCGGCACTGATGTTAACTCCTGGAGAAAAATCTCCACGACCAGACTCGAACCCGGGTCGTCAAGTTGCCAGCCCAATGTACTGACCACTAGGCTATCCGTCCCCCCCTCAGAGAGAGAGAGAGAGAGAGAGAGAGAGAGAGAGAGAGAGAGAGAGAGAGAGAGAGAGAGAGAGAGAGAGAGAGAGAGAGAGAGAGAGAGAGAGAGAGAGTTTTCTTTATTCAAGGTCTCTTCTGCAATAGCGATATTATGTGTGTGTGTGTATTTTACTTTTTTATTTTTATTTTATTCTTTTTTATCGAGGTTAATGGAATAATAATAATAATGTGTGTGTGTATGTGTGTGTGTGTGCGCGCGCTCGCGCGGGCGTTTGCATGTGTGCGCGCACGCATGCGAACGCGTTTTTTTTAATTCAGCGACTCTTTACTCCTGTGATACCGATGTATGTTGTTGTTGTCTTTCAATTTGTATCTTTTTACTTCTATTGATATTAGGCCTAGACGAAGAGGAAAAATGGAATGGGAGGGGGGGGGGGGGGTGTGTCTAATTCAAAAGCATGTGTTAAAAAATTCTACACCCCACAAAGAAATTTGGAAATTTGGCAGTGTAGTAGGAATAAGAACAAGTGACTAAGTTATGCAACTATAACAAATGTGATATGACAATATGCCAGAGACTTTTCACACTTTCAAATGCCAATTTTAAATTCTTGAATATGCTGGTGAGGAAGTTGTTAGAAAAAAATGGGACATAAAAGGTTTTACATTCTTGGAGTCAAAAAGTGTACGAGTATGAGTGACATTCTTATGACACTGATATTTACCATTTTTGCTGAATTTGGTTATCAATGCGTTTAGTTTCGTTCTTTAAAAGAAAGTAGGAAATCTGCTCGCGGTGAAAACATCTACACAAGCCTTTGAATGGTTTGGTAGGGTGGTGTTCCCATAACCTGTGTGGTTGTGGGGGAGCAAGGCGTCAGAGACCTCAGCTTCTCTAGGGACCATCATATTGACGGTGACAACCATCTCCTCTCCCTCACTACTTTAACTTCCCTGCCCCTAGAGAGGGCAGGTACCCATTGACAGCTGGGTGAACTGGGGGGGGGGGGGGGGGGGGGGGGGCTGTGCCCATCCACTTGGTAACCACGCTCGATGCTGCTTAACCTTAGCTTGGGGACAGCTAGTGCTCTGACCACTGAGCTATTCCGTCGACTGAAATCATCGGTATTGATTGCAGTCCTGTTAATTAAGGTGTTTTTGTGTTGATACACTCAGTTTTATTGTAATTATCATGATTCAGCTGCTGTATTCTATTATTTCGGCGGACGCTATAGCCGAGTGGGTAAGACCGTTGGACTTCATTCCCATGTGTCCATGGAGTCGTAGGTTCAAATCTTGGCGGTAACTGGTGACTTAAGTAAAGGTGGGGATTTTTACCATCTCTCAGGTCAACTTCAAGTGCAGACCTGCCAGTGCCTTAATATCTTTTGTGTAAATATACATACAGAAGATCAAATCCTATCAGCTTTAAAGAGCCCATAATTTATGTCAGGGTTCGGTGGGTTACGGAAACACGAGCACACGCAGAATACACCCCAACTCTGGAGTGTGGTTACATGCAGGGTGGCATACAAAACATCTCAGGATGGGAGATTCTCAGAGAGCTGTGGCAGAGGAACAGGGTAACAATCCGTTATTTCCACGTTAATTTTAATTTCCGTCAAGTTGTCCGCGCTATTGTTTCCCATCATGCCTTGCAGCTGAACTATTGGGTGCGTGCAGCATTTTAGTTTTTACATTCGATCTGTGTACTATAGAGTGTTTTGCTCAAACTATTTTTGGTCGAAGCTCAGTTTTCTACAACTCCCCCCCCCCTCCTTTTTTAAGGTGTTGGACAGGTGTTTTGACTTTGATGTCATTTTTTATACATAGCCAATCAAACCACTTAACATCCTTTCATCTGTGATTGCTTTGGACACGTGTACCATGTATTTTTTTGTGCAAATTACCTGTTTGCAATGTGATTCCTTTATATCATTTCCAATGTCCTGTGAATGACTGTTAGGTTTTTGCATTTTGGTTCTCATCTGTTCATAAACTGTGTTTGTTTTAAAATAAATATCGTTTCGTTTGTTTGAAATGCAGTTACTTTGCCTTCAGTTCAAGGGGCGTTTATGTGCCATTTATCTATTGTTTATTTTCAAACTTTTCTTTGTTTGCCATTTCTTTTGAATGCTTATTTTGGTCTAGTTTTCTTGCGTTTGGACATTTGTTTTGCTAACTTATTTTGTCGTTGTTGTTGAAGCAATGTTTCTTTGTTACATTGTAATTTTATTGGAATATATATTATATATATATATATATATATATATATATATATATATATATATATATATATATATCTTTCCATATTATGAACACATGCCTACGAGGTTGCTAAATACTACTGAATTTGATGTTTGCTGTGTTTTATGTATACTCTATAACAAAAGCTTACAGTCATGTCTCTTTAGTCAGTGGTCCTTACTACAGTGTGTGTGTGTGCGTGTGTGTGTGCGTGTGTGTGTGCGTGTGTGTGTGTGTTGTGTGTGTGTGTGTGTGTGTGTGTGTGTGTGTGTTGTGTGTGTGTGTGTGTGTGTGTGTGTGATATTTTTTATTTCCCTTTTGAAGTTATCTTGGAATGATTTAAAAACAAACATGAAGCATAGCGTTCTGTTGTCTTTTCGAAATTATGATTCCTATCAATGGTATGCATGTCAAGTGCTTTGATTTGTTTGTTTTTACAATATTCAGCGCTATATAAATTCCATTTATTATTACTATCATTACTATTATCATTATCATTATCATTATTATTATTACTACTACTACTACTACTACTACTACTACTACTACTACTACTACTACTACTACTACTACTACTACTACTACTACTACTACTACTACCATCATCATCATCATTATCATCACCTTTATCATCACCTTTATCATCATCATCATCATCATCATTATTATTATCATTATCATTATTATTATTATTATTATTATTATTATTATTATTATTATTATTATTATTATTATCATACAGTGGGATCCGCTTTATAAGAAGCTCGCTTACAGTGAATCCCCCTTATAAGAAAGCAACAAATTTGGTTCTATCGGAGATCTTCTTTATTATATGACTTACGAAAGCACGGATATAAGAATCTCGCTTATAAGAAACCCCTCTTATAAGAACGTCAATTTCT
>CM060339.1:2381915-2386915 GCA_030674155.1 Stramonita haemastoma | reverse complement strand
ATATGTGTTGGTGTAAAATCTGCCATCAATCTTACAGCAGAAGATCAATTCCCACATTTGCCACCAACATCCCAAAAATAAAATAAATAAACAAGACCCCTTCCCCCCTCACACTTTCCATGCTGTCCTACAAACTATGACAATTATGTCCTCAATTTCCATTTGGTCTCAATGTAACAAAACAAAACAAACAAAAACACCAAAAATCCCAAATAAAAACCCCAAAGAGGAAAAACAAATCAGTCAGACTTTACCCAATACTATACGTAAAAACCATGTAGCTTTAGACTTTGTTTTTACTATGTATCACACACACACACACACACACACACACACACACACACACACACACACACACACACACCGCCCGCCCAAACGCATACACATAAACGCACACATGCACACACACCTTGACAAATGCATACACACAGTCTCTCTCTCTCTCACGCACACAAACACACACACAAACACACACAGACACCCCCCCCCTCACACACACGCACACACCGTAATACCCTCTTATGTTAGGATTGTCTGGTATCATTTAAAGTAGAAAGACGCGTAAGTTGAAATTAAAAACTGACCAACTTTCAGTTGTGTAAGATGTGTTGGTGTAAAATCTGCCATTAATCTTCCAGCAGAAGATCAATTCACACATTCGCCACCAACATCAACTAGAACTTTATTTCACAATATCTATATAACTCCAAGGACCACGTTTGATTTTCATTTCACTCTCAATCCGATTATTTAAAATAAAGAAATTAATTAATTAAGACCCCTTCTCCTCACTTACTCTATGTACCAAGACACAAGCAAGGTACATTTGATCTCTATTTACCACCCCCTCTACTTCCCCAAAACAAAACAAAAACAAAAAACCACAAAAGCATAACACAGACACATTTTACCCTCTACTTAACTTAAAATCATATTTTGTATAAGGCGTTGGTGTAAAATCTGCCATCAATCTTCCAGCAGAAGATCAATACACAGATTAACCACCAACATAAAAACCTTAAAAAAGAGATACCCCTTCTCCCCACACACTTTTCATACCATCATTTAAAGTAAGACATATTTGTAATAATTTACATTAAATCCCAATATTTTCAAAAACAATTAAAAGTAAAAACAAAACAGTCACACTTTACCCACTTCTACACCAAAAAATCATACACCATTAGTCTTTCACATACAGCTGTGTAACATGTGTTGGTGTAAAATCTGCCATCAATCTTCCAGCAGATCAATTCACAGATTTGCCACCGACATCAACTCAGAATATTTCTCACAATATTTATATCAAACACATGACCAGGTTTGTTTTTAATTTTATATTCAATCCGATTTTTTTTTCAAATAGGTAAATCAATAAAAAAGCCCATCTCCCCACAAACTTTCCTACCAAGATACAAAGTATGACATTATTTGTCGTTACATTTGATCTCAATTTCTCAAAAAAAGCAAATCAAACAAAACAAGCAAAACCAAAAACAAAACACAGACACTTTACCCACTAATAAAGTTGAAATCATATTTGATAAAATGTGTTGGTGTAAAATCTGCCACCAATCTCTAAGCAGAAAAACCAATTCACACATTTGCCACCAACCACAACTCAAAAAATGTCTCGAAATATCTACATCAATCTCATGACCAGGTTTGCTTTTCATTTTATATTCAATCCGAGTTTTTTAAAATAGATAGATAAATTAAAAAAGACCAAATCTCCCCACATAATTTTTTGTCAAGTTACATTTGATCTCAATTTCTCAAAAAAGCAAATAAGACAAAAATAAACCAAAAACAAAACGCAGTCACACTTCACCCACTAATATAGCTAAAATCATATTTTGTAAAAACTGTTGGTGTAAAATCTGCCATCAGTCTTCCAGCAGAAGATCAATACACACATTTGCCACCAACATCAACTCAAAAACTATCTCACAATATCTATATCAATCTCATGACCAGCTTTGTTATTTATTTCACTTTCAATCCGATTTTAAAACAGAAATAAAAAGACCCCTTCTCCCGACACACTTTCCATACCATCACATAAACTGAAATTTATCTGTGTCAATTTAAATTTTTTCCACCCCCCCAAAAAATAAAAAAATAAAAAAGAGAAAAACAAAACACTCACAATTTCCCCACTATTATACATTAAAAAAAATCATATATCATTAGTTTTTCGCAAATAGTTGTGTAAAATGTGTTGGTATAAAATCTGCCATCAATCTTCCAGCAGAAGATCAATACACATAATTTGCCACCAACATACAAACTGTTTTAAAAAGACCCCTTCTCCCTACACCATTTCCATACCATCATACACACTGTAACATTTTTCCTGTCAATTTACAGTTGATCTAGATATATAGAAAGAAAAAAAAGCAATCATACTCTACCCACTATAATACTAAAAAAAATTAGATAGAAAGAATCTTTCACATTAAGTTGTGTAAACGTGTTGATGTAAAATCTGCTATCCATCTTCCAGCAGAAGATCAAAAATATGTAGATTAGCCATCAACTGACAACATCCAAATAAAGAGATACCCATACTCCCCACACACTTTCCATAGCATCATAAAAACTGACATTTTTCTGGTCAATGTACCTTTTTGTCCCGATCAAAGAAAAAGAAAAAGGAAAAAAACACAAATTTGTCCGCTACCAGATCATTACATAAAAACCTAAATGCCACTAGTCTCTAACATACAGTTGTGTAAGATGTGTTGGTGTAAAATCTGCCATCAATCTTCCAGCAGAAGATCAATACACAGACTTGCCACCGACATCAACTCAAAAACTTTCTCACAATATAATATATATATATATGTATAAATCTCATGACCAGACTTGTTATTCATTTCCCATTTGATCAAATTACCAAATTCCAATATAAAAAGACCCCCTCCACACACCTTCCATACCATCATACAAGCTGTTTCATGTTTTTGTCAATTTAAATTTCATCCCTTTTTATAAGCAAAAAGAAAAACAGTCCACTTTCCCACTACTATACATCAATAACCACTTTACCCACTATGAATATCCACTTTACCCACTATAAATAGCCACTTTACCCACTATAACCACTTTACCCACTATAAATAGCCACTTTACCCACTATGAATATCCACTTTACCCACTATAAATAGCCACTTTACCCACTATAACCACTTTACCCACTATAAATAGCCACTTTACCCACTACTATACATCAATAACCACTTTACTCACTATAAATAACCACTTTACCCACTATAAAATAACCACTTTACCCACTATAAATAACCACTTTACCCACTACTATACATAGATAACCACTTTACCCACTATAAATAACCACTTTACCCACTACTATACATAAATAACCCCTTTACCCACTACTATACATAAATAATTACACACCATTAAGTCTTTCACATTTTAAAAACAAAACAAAAGATGAAGACCCCTTCTCCCCACACACTTTTCATACAATCATACAAACTAGACATTTTCACTGTCATTTTACATTTGATCCCAATGTAAACAAAACAAGAAAAAAAAACCCCAAAGAAACCAAGGAGGAACAACAAAAGTCACACTCTACCTACTACTATACATAAAAAAAAAATCATACACTGTCTTTCACACACACTTGTATCATATCATACCCGAATATAAGACTTTAAAACCTCATCTCCCTGCTTTTTCTGAGAATTCCATCGACAAAGTTTTCAATAACATAATTCTAACGTTGGGCATTACTGAAGGTTTGTTCTTAAGTCTAATAGGGCATTTATTGTATTTCTTGTACTTTTATATTTTTTCAGATCTTTTATTTTTTTTGGATCTATTGATAAGCATACTTTTAAATTTGCTATTTTTATGTGTCACACACACACAACACACACACACACACACACACACACACACACACACACACACACACACACACACACGCACACACACACACGCAAGCATGCTGCGCGCACACACACATGCATGCACTACACACACGTAACAAATGCACACCCACGCACACCACACGCACGCACGCGCGCGCACACATACAATCTCCTCTCTCTCTCTCTCTCTCTCTCTCTCTCTCTCTCTCTCTCTCTCTCTCTCTCTCTGTTCCGCTTTTCGTAAGAGTAGGCCATCGTGTGCCGGTGGGAACAGATGACATTTACAAAACTGCATACACACGGGGACTGGATGTAGAAAAGCACAAGAGTGCTTATTCCATTATCCTCGATATAAAAGAATAAATCAAAATCAAAATCAAATCAAATCAATCTCTCTCTTTCTCTCTCTTAAACACACACACACACACACACACACACACACACACACACACACACACACACACACACACACACACACACACACACACACACACACGCACGCACACACACACACACGCACGCACACACACACACGTATCCACTCTTCTATTTTAAGATCATCTAGAATCACATGAAGAAAAGCCTTAAAATTGAAGGACTGAATTACATACATTTGATCCCAATGTAAAAAAAAACAAAAAAAAAAACCCCAAAGAAACCAAGGGGGAACAACAAAAGTCCACTCTACCTACTACTAAAACATAAAAAAAAAAAACAAAAACACTGTCTTTCACAAACACTTGATCATTTTCATACCCGAATATAAACTTTAAAACCTCAAACTCCCTGCTTTTTCTGGGGAATTCCATCGACAAAGTTTTCAATAACATAATTCTAACGTTGGGCATTACTGAAGGGTTTTTTCTTAAGTCTAATAGGGGGATTTATTTATTTCTTGTACTTTTTAAAATTTTTTTTAGATCTTTTATTTTTTTTGGAACTATTGATAAGCAAAACTTTTAAAAATTTGGGTATTTTTTTGTGTCACCCCCACACACACACACACACACACACACACACCCCACAAAACACACAAAAAACACACACACACACCAACCCCACACACCCCAAGCAGTGCTGCGCGCACACAACACA
>CM060339.1:2362639-2381815 GCA_030674155.1 Stramonita haemastoma | reverse complement strand
TATATATATATATATATATATATATATATATATATATATATATATATATATATATATATAATCATAAAGAAAACATGAATGTCTGCTCTATACTCCCTTCAGTAGCACACACATATTCTATACATCAATCATCCACAAAGATGTAGTGTGCTCTGTTGTACCTTTGTTGCAGTGTTGTACCTGTGTTGCAGTGTTGTACCTTTGTTGCAGACTCTGTGAAATGGTGGAGGTAAGTTTTTGTTGTATTTTTGTTGCAGCGTTGTACCCGTGTTGCAGATCCTCTGGAGGTCACAGTTTGTGTTGTACCTTTGTTGCAGATCCTGTGAAATGTTGGGGGTGTTTTGTTGTACCTTTGTTGCAAATCCTGTGGAATGTTGGGAGTGTTTTTGTTGTACCTTTGTTGCAAATCCTGTGAAATGTTGGGGGTGTTTTTGTTGCACCTTTGTTGCAAATCCTGTGAAATGTTGGGGTGTTTTTGTTGTGCCTTGTTGCAGATCCTGTGAAATGTTGGGGGTGTTTTTGTTGTACCTTGTTGCAGATCCTGTGAAATGTTGGGGGTGTTTTTGTTGTACCTTGTTGCAGATCCTGTGAAATGTTGGGGGTGTTTTTGTTGTACCTTGTTGCAGATCCTGTGAAATGTTGGGGTGTTTGTGTTTTACTTTGTTGCAGATCCTGCGAATGCTGAAGGTCACAGTGTTCCCAAGCTGAACCACAGAATCTTCAGTTCGGCACCACAATGGCTGGCTGCCATTTTCCTGGCGATGGCGTCCTGGCGATGTTGTCCTCGGTGATGGCGATGTTGTCCTCGGTGATGGCGATGTTGTCCTGGCGTTGTTGTCTTCCTCCTCTTCCTCGTTATACAACCAAAATACAGCCGTTACAATAAACACACACGTTAAATAAACACACACGTTACAATAAACACACACGTTACAATAAACACACACGTTACAATAAACACACGTTACAATAAACACACACGTTACAATAAACACACACGTTACAATAAACACACACGTCACAATAAACACACACGTCACAATAAACACACACGTTACAATAAACACACACGTTACAATAAACACACACTGTTACAATAAACACATACGTTACAAAAACACACACATTACAATAAACACACACGTTACAATAAACACATACGTTACAAAAACACACACGTTACAATAAACACACACGTTACAAAAACACACACGTTACAATAAACACACACGTTACAATAAACACACATGTTACAATAAACACATACGTTACAACTATCAGTATAATTAATCTGTAAATTATTATCCATTAAACTTATGAAAATAGCAGGTTAATTACTTATGGACCTTTTTTCATACTTGCAGACATTATGTATTATACATATCTATATATCTATATCTATATCTATCTGCTATATATATATATAGAGAGAGAGAGAGAGAGAGAGAGAGAGGAGAGAGAGAGAGAGAGAGAGAGAGAGAGAGAGAGAGAGAGAGAGAGAGAGAGAGAGAGAGAGAGAGAGAGATTCTTTATATCGAGGATAACAGAATAAGCAATCATGTGTTTTTTTTCATCCGGTCCCCGTGTGTATGCAGTTTTGTAAATCTTGTCATCTGTTCCCACCGGCACACGATGGCCTACTCTTACGAAAAGCGGAACAGGATTTAACGTGTGCGCAAGATGTTCTGCGTGTGTTCGCACACGGGCCTCGGTTTAAAGTCTCATCCGAAGGAGAGAGAGAGAGAGAGAGAGAGAGAGAGAGAGAGAGAGAGAGAGAGAGAGAGAGAGAGAGAGAGAGAGAGAGAGAGAGAAGAGAGAGAGATCTGTGTGTGTGTATGTGTGTGTGTGTATGTTACCCTTGTCAATAATCATCCTATCAGATATATCAGCAGAAAATGACCCTTGCTTTCACTTTCATTCAGACGATACACACACAGCACAGCCCCTATTTTATTTTCTCTGCTTGCAAATCTTTCGGAGGAGACAATTTACCGAGGTTCCGCGTGTTACACATAACTATTTAGTGCACATAGAAGAACCCATGGCAACAAGAGAGTTTTCCCTGTCAGCATTATGTAGAAAAAAGCCACTGTGATATGTAGACACATACAGTTGCAAACAGGGAAAACAGAAATGGGTGGCGCTGATCTTGTAGCGATGTGTTTTCTCCGGGTGAGCAGCCCGAATTTCCCACAGAGAAAACTTTATCTGCCCTGACTTAAAGGGGTGTAACAGTTTTTTGTTTGGCCTGGGCCAGAAAAGGCACAGCTTAAAATGCAATGTTACCTGGTCACGCCTTGTGACTGACATGTGGTGACTGATGACGTGTCTGTTCTTTGATTCCAGTGCAGCTGACTGTCATGTGGATACGTGTCTGTTCTCTGGCACTTGATTCCAGTCACGGAGCTCCTGAAAGCAGTGAAGAAATCATCAGTGACAGGGAAAGGTTCACAGCTCTACTTACTTCAATCTGAGTTCAGCTAATCACTGAAATAATAGATTCCCAAGATTTCAATTTTGTTTTATCCGCTGAATAAAATTTAATCATACCACACTTTCCTCGTTTGCTTCATTATCTCAAATCTGAAATGATTCATAATCTCGTCAGTTTGGACCAAAACATGTTCAAGAATATTTTTTAAAGATGTATCATTATTCATATTTCATGTTTTACTCTATCTGCTAAAATTTTAATATTTGATATCACTTTGGGAAAAAAATCATATTCACTCCGAATGGACACGTAGCTTATTGGTTAGAACAATCGACCAGTCCCATGGGTCCATGAAGTCTTTAGTTTGAATCCTAGAAACATCTGGTGAACTCAGGGTGTGGACTTTGACAATCTGCCAGGTCAACTTTAAGTGCAGGCCTGCCAGTGCCTTATATTCCCTTAGTTAATACACCCATGCAGAAAATCAAACAAGCAAGTTAAAGATCTCGTAATTGGCTTCAGTGTTAGGCAGGTTGCGGACACTAGAACATACCCAGCAAGTTAAAGATCTCGTTATTGGCTTCAGCGTTTTGGCAGGTTGCGGACACTAGAGCATACCCAGCAAGTTAAAAGATCCCGTAATTCGCTTCACGTTAGTCAGGTTGCGGACACAAGAACAACCCATGCACCTAAAGATCTCGTTATTGCTTCACGTTAGGCAGGTTGGGACACTAGAACATACCCAGCATCCATCCCCAAAGCCGGATGTGGCTACCTTCATGTGAACACAAACCTCATTTCACAAACTCACTATTGTTGAACCTCGGAGCTCTAGCCGAGGAACAAAAGAATGGATGCATCCACTCAAAGACAGATTCTATCTTTTGCTTTAATAGCTGATACAGGATGAAGGGTGCTATACCTTTTAACCTTAACCATACCCCCTTCCAGACAAAGATATGAATCTATCTTTTGCTTTAACAGCTGATACAGAATGAAGGGTGTTCATGGATGTATCCACACAAAGATATGATTCTATCTTTTGCTTAATAGCTGATACAGATGAAGGGTGCTATACCTTTTCCAACCTGTAACCATACCCCTCTTCCAGACAAAACTGTTCATCATGGCTGCCGCTGCACACGGGGCATGTGCCTGGTTCCCGTCCCACAGCCCCTGAAAGCAAGGAAACCCCAATCAGTTAACACGGAACATTCTGTTGGTTTTCTTGGACAAGCACTCACCTATATAAATTCAATGTATTATTATTATATTATTATTATTATTATTATTATATTATTATTATAGTATTATATATAGTAGTTGTTAGTAGTAGTACAGTAGTAGTAGTAGTAGTAGTAGTAGTAGTAGTAGTAGTAGTAGTAGTGGTGGTAGTGGTAGTGGTGTGGTGGTGGTGGTGGTGTAGTAGTAGTAGTAGTAGTAGTAGTAAGTAGTAGTAGTAGTAGTAGTAGTAGTAGTAGTAGTAGTAGTAGTAGTAGTAGTAGCATTTTACGTATGCGCAAGATTTTAAAAAAAAAGGTATTATTTACAATTCCTTCACTTTGATCAGATATGAACACATTCAGTGCACTGAATGATAAAAGTCAGACACACTTATGGACCATAACGTTATTCCAACATAATATAATATATATATATATATATATTATATATATATATATATATATATATATATATATATATATATAATAAAATTTAAATGCATTTGCAAGCATCCTCAATAAAAAAAAAAGCTGTAAAGGTACAGTGTTTCAACAAAGTGAGTTTTCTTTTAAACCTATAGTTATAGCAAACAATAAAACGTACCCTATGCATAGACTTATATACAGTTATCGTAAACAACAAAATATACCCTATGCATAGACTTATATACAGTTATAGCAGACAACAAAATATACCCTATGCATAGACTTATATACAGTTATAGCAGACAGCAAAATATATCCTATGCATAGACTTATATACAGTTATAGCAGACAGCAAAATATATCCTATGCATAGACTTATATACAGTTATAGCAGACAGCAAAATATATCCTCCTATACACAGACTTATATACAGTTATAGCAGACAGCAAAATATATCCTCCTATACACAGACTTATATACAGTTATAGCAGACACCAAAATATATCCTCCTATACACAGACTTATATACAGTTATAGCAGACACCAAAATATATCCTCCTATACACAGACTTATATACATTATAGCACACCTATCAATATAATCCTCGCCTAATATAAACAGACTTAAATAACGTTATACAACACCAAAATATATCCTCCTATACACAGACTTATATACATATATATAGAACACAAAATATATCCTCCTATAACAGACTTATATACAGTTATAGCTTTTAATATAGAACAAACAAAATATACCCTATGCATAGACTTATATACAGTTATAGCAGACACAAAAATATACCCCTATGCACAGACTTACCAACACAACAGCCTGTCATGTGTAACAGCCATTCCACTGTGGATGCAGTTCTGTGTACTACAGTGCAAGGTCTTGATGCACAGTTCTATGTTACTTACAGTGCAAATCTTGATGCACAGTTCTATGTACTCACAGTGCAAGGTCTTGATGCACAGTTCTATTGATGCACATTTGTTACAGTGCAAGGTCTTGATGCACAGTTCTATGTTCTACAGTGCAAGGTCTTGATGCACAGTTCTATGTACTCACAGTGCAAGGTCTTGATGCACAGTTCTATGTACTTACAGTGCAAGTCTTGATGCACAGTTCTGTGTATACAGTGCAAGTCTTGATGCACAGTTCTATGTACTACAGTGCAAGGTCTTGATGCACAGTTCTTGTACTTACAGTGCAAGGTCTTGATGCACAGTTCTGTGTACTTACAGTGCAAGGTCTTGATGCACAGTTCTGTGTACTTACAGTGCAAGGTCTTGATGCACAGTTCTGTGTACTTACAGTGCAAGGTCTTGATGCACAGTTCTGTGTACTTACAGTGCAGGTCTTGATGCACAGTTCTGTGTACTTACAGTGCGAGGTCTTGATGGGGAAACAGTCTCAGATCATTGCCCCCTTTCTGACGAGTTTGTCTCCTTGTGATCCACAGTTTCAGCCCCGTTATTGAGACGTCTCCCAGTGATCACATGATGACTAGCCAGGTTAGGTGCCGTTTCAATACAGGTGGGAAGGAAGAAGCTGAAGAAATGCTCTGAAAATGTGAGGGACAGCAGAGTCCACTCCCTAAATGATCACTGTCCAAAGATGAAGTCACACTCCTCATGACCATGTCCCAAAGATGAAGTCACACTCCCTCATGACCACTGTCCCAAAGATGAAGTCACACTCCCTCATGACCACTGTCCCAAAGATGAAGTCACACTCCCTCATGACCACTGTCCCAAAGATGAAGTCACACTCCCTCATGACCACTGTCCCAAAGATGAGTCACACTCCCTCATGACCACTGTCCCAAAGATGAAAGTCACACTCCCTCATGACCACTGTCCAAAGATGTCACACTCCCTCATGACCCGAAAGCGACCACTTCAAAGATGAGCAGTCACACACTCCCTCATACCCAATAGCCATCAATGCCTCAAAGATGAAGTCACACTCCCTCATGACCCTTGCCCAAAGATGAAGTCACACTCCCTCATGACCACTGTCCCAAAGAGAAGTCACACTCCCTCATGACCACTGTCCCAAAGATGAAGTCACACTCCCTCATGACCACTGTCCCAAAGATGAAGTCACACTCCCTCATGACCACTGTCCCAAAGATGAAGTCACACTCCCTCATCCCTCCCAATGTCCTTAAATGCCATCCAAAGATGAAGTCACACTCCCCCATACTCAATGCCTCAATGCCTTTGTAGGTGGTGGTCTTTTCAGACACCAAGACATCACTGTCACCCACATTGCTCTCCTTTGACCCTTATTTTTGCCCTATTTTTTCCCTAGTTTAAATCTAGGTTTTTGTTGCTATTTTTTTGGTACTTTTGATCCTATTTTATAATTTATACCCTATTTTATCGTTTTTGGCTACGTTTTATTCTATTCTAGTTTAATCTAATCTGTCCTATTCTAGTTTATTCTTACTTTAGCAAGGATCAAGGATGCAATCAGGAATTTGGTGTTCAGTGACAGCACAAAGGCCACAGACAGAACTGTGCAATGGGAAAGACATCATCCAACTAAAAAAACAAAACCAAAAACAAAACAACCACCCCCCCCCAAAAAAAAAAATCTGGAAACTGAGCAAGTCCTCAAGAACGCTGAAAACCTTTGGGGTAGCAGATACCTAAAACCGGGAACAGAATATCCCCTTTCTGAAAACCTTGGGGATAGCAGAATATCCCCTTTCTGAAAACCTTGGGGATAGCAAACATCCCCTTTCTGAAAACCTTGGGAAGCAGAAACTATGAACCTGGGAAGCAGAATATCCCCTTTCTGAAAACCTTGGGGATAGCAGAATATCCCCTTTCTGAAAACCTGGGGATAGCAGAATATCCCCTTTCTGAAAACCTGGATACAGAATATCCCCATTCAAAAACAACCCATGGGAATTATGAATACCATCTGAAACGGGATAGCAGAATATCCCCATTCTGAAAACCTGGGGATAGCAGAATATCCCATTCGAAAAACATAACCTTGGAATTATTGATATTCCCATCTGAAAACCTTGGGATACCGCAATCTCCCTGGACCCAAAGCTGTGTGAAGCTTTGTGCAGCATTCCTTCCTCACTCCTGCCCTACACAAAGGCACAACCCAGCCAGTATCAGGGTTCACATTATGGAGTTGGGGCGCGAAGGTACGAGGTTAGGTGAAATTTCTGATGATAAAGGACAAAAAAAAAAAAGTAATGAATATGAATAACTTAAGGAAGAGTAAGCGTAAGGGTGTGTGTGTGTGAGTGTGTGTGTGTGTGTGTGTGTGTGTGTGTGTGTGTGTGTGTGTGTGTGTATGTGTGTATGTGTATGTGTATGTATGTGTGTGTGTATGTGTGCGCGCGCGCGCACGCGCGAAGGAGGGAGGGAGGGAGGGTGGGTGTGGTGAGTGAGTGAGTGAGTGAGTGATGTGTGTGTGTGTGTGTGAGTGTGGGGTGTGTGTGTGTGGTTTGTGTGTTTGTGTGTGCGTGCGTGCGCGCACGCATGCGCGCGAACGAGCGTTCAAATCTCGGTAGCGTCTGCCGAATTAAATGTGGGGAATTTTAACAATGTCCCAGGTGATGGGCAGACCTGTCAGTGCCTAAACTCCCTTCATGCATGATCAAGATCTCTAGGCAAGGAACTAAAAAAACAAAACAAACCACACAATACTAAAATATGACCACAGGTAAAACCTCAGATCTCTAATCAGGAACTAGAAAACAAAACAAAAACCACACACAACACTACAATATCACCATAGGTAAGCCTCATATCTGTAGACGAGGAACTAAAAAGCAAAACAAAAACCACACACACACCATGGTACGTAAAACCTCAGACCTCTAGCCGAGGAACTAAAAACAAAAAACCACACACAATACAACAATATCACCATAGATAACACCTCAACTCTCTAACGAGGAACTAAAAACACAAACCACACACAATACTAAAATATCACCATAGATAACACCTCAACTCTTAACGAGGAACTAAAAACAAAACAAACCACACACTACTAAATATCACCATAGATAACACCTCAACTCTCTAAAGAGGAACTAAATAACAAAAACCACACACAATACACAATAACACCTATCACCCAGTCTCTTGCTAGGCTAAATAGTCACCAAACCACTCACACACCATGATTCTAATCCTCTGTCAAAAGCGGATCGTGAATACTCACACCGAGATGTTCAGGTGGCACCTCACCCAGTTTCCTCAGGGGCAAGCTGGGTTCCACTTCACCCGTCGTTGCTGCTGTCACCTTAGCCCAGTCCAGGTCACCACAGGTAGGTGGGATCAAGGTCACCACAGGTAGGTGGGTCAGCACAGGTCACCACAGGTAGGTGGGGTCAAAGGTCACCACAGGTAGGTGGGGTCAGTCAAAGGTCACACCAGGTAGGTGGGATCAGTAAGGTCACACCAGGTAGGTGGGGTCAGTCAAGGTTACACCAGTAGGTGGGGTCAGTCACAGGTCACACAGGTAGGTGGGGTCAAGTCAAAGGTCACACAGGTAGGTGGGTACAGTCACAGGTCACACACAGGTAGGTGGGGTCAGTCACAGGTAGGTGGGGTCAGTCACAGGTAAATGGGGTCAGTCACAGGTCACCAGGAGGTGGGGTCAGTCACAGGTCAACCAGGTAGGTGGGATTAGTCGTGGAGGATCTGTCCATTGATGAGCAGGGGGGTCTTTCTGTTGTTGAGAGGCTGAAGATGGTGCATTCTCTTTCTGAAGATGGTGTTTTCTCTTTCTGAAGATGGTGCATTCTCTTTCTGAAGATGGCTTTCTCTTTCTGAAGATGGTGTTTCTCTTTCTGAAGATGGTGCATTTCTCTTGGATAGTTATAACGAGCAATTGATTCTAATGGGCAATTCATCGCGTTTTACTGGGTTTTATTGCACTCATTTCTACTTCTATTGCAATTCAGTGCGTGCATGTGTATATTATGGGTGCAGAGAGAGAGAGAGAGAGAGAGAGAGAGAGAGAGAGAGAGAGAGAGAGAGAGAGAGAGAGAGAGACAGAGACAGAGACAGAGACAGAGAAGAGAGAGGGGGGGAGAGAGAGGGAGGGAGGGAGGGAGAGAGAGAGAGGGAGAGAGAGAGAGAGGAGAGAGGGAGAGAGGGAGAGAGGAGAGAGAGAGAGAGAGAGAGAGAGAGAGAGAGAGAGAGAGAGAGAGAGAGAGAGAGAGAAGACAGAGACAGACAGACAGAAGAAAACAGAAGCAGAAGAGAGAGAGCGAGCGTGTGTGTGTGGTGTGTGTGTGTGTGTGTGGTGCGTGCGTGCGTGCGTGCGTGCGTGCGTGTGTGTGTGCGTGTGTGTGCGTGTGTGTGTGTGTGCGTATGTGTGTGCGTGTGGTGTGTGTATATGCGTGCATGTATGTGTGTGGTGTGTGTGTGTGTGTGTGTGGGGTGTGTGTGTGTGTGTGTTGCACGCGCGCGCGCGCTCTCGCGCTTCATGTTCATGCGAGGAAAATAAAATGTGCATTCGCGTCGTGTCTACATACGTGCGGCCGGACACGTGTGTCGGGCATGCGTGCATGCGCGTGTATGAAGCGTTTTGCTGTTAAGTCTTTACTTCACTCCTATTTCTGAGTTCTTTCTGCAAGTCTCCAGTTAAATAAACCTCCCCATGAAGTCGTGAGTTCGAATCTCGGCGACGTCTGGCTAGGTAAGAGTGGGTGTTTATTCGATCTCCCAGGTCAACTTCAAGTGTAGACCTGCCAGTGCCTAATTCCCTACATGTATGTAGACCTATACACATGCTGAAGAACAAACATGCACGGTAAACTTCCCGCAATTTATGCCAGAGTTCGGTGGGTTACAGAAACGTGAACATAGCATATATCCCCGAAGTCGGAATGCAGCTATCTTCATGGAGGACAAAAGCGGTCGCATAGGCGGAAACACCACCATTTTGTGAACCTCGGAGCTCTAGCCAAGGAACATAAAAAATAAACTCAATCCCCAACATGGGAATGCGGTTGCCAGCATGGTAGGTAGAAACAGTCGCATACAAAATTTCACCATTTGAACCCGAGATCAAGTCAAGGATGTGAAAATAACATAAAACTCAGTTCCTAACATGGGAATGCGGTCATCATCATGGTGGGTGTAAACGTGGCACACACACAATTTCACCAGTGGTGAACCTCAGAGCTCTAGTCAAGGAATGTATAAAAAAAAGAAATAAAAATGGACTAGGAATATGCTGCCTAGGAAAGATACCTTGTAAACTTGCCTTTGAAAAAAAAACGCGATGAGCACGTTAGATTTACCAGAATTTACTCCCCGTACGCAAATCTTCAAATTTACTACAAATCTGGTATTCACGTACCCCTATCGTTTAAATATATAGGACAAAAGTCCACAAACCTTCAAACTCAATACAAATCTAGGTATTCATGTAACCTACCCATATTGTTTAAATATATATGATACGGGTCTACAAACCTTCAAACTACATAGATGATTATAAGAATGGATAAATAAATAAATAAGCAGATTCAGCGAAAATTCCACTTGTGATGTGACAGCCCCCAATCAAGAATAAGTAAATAAATAGATAAATCAATCAATCAATCAATCAATCAATCAATAAACAAACAAACAAGCGGAAGCAGTGAACATTCCACTGTGCTGTGACAGCCCCCAATGGAGTCCGGGTTCAAATCACCACAGAGACCTCTGCTCTGGGGGACACTTCCCCAGGATCTGACACAGAGAACCCGCTCCATTTCCCAAAGTTAACGCCAGCCTTCTTTACAAGGCGCCAGAGTTCAGCCTGCCTTCTTTACAAGGCGCCAGAGTTCAGCCTGCCTTCTGTACAAGGCGCCAGAGTTCAGCCTGCTTCTTTACAAGGCGCCAGAGTTCAGCCTGCCTTCTTTACAAGGCGCCAGAGTTCAGCCTGCCTTCTTTACAAGGCGCCAGAGTTCAGCCTGCCTTCTTTACAAGGCGCCAGAGTTCAGCCTGCCTTCTTTACAAGGCGCCAGAGTTCAGCCTGCCTTCTTTACAAGGCGCCAGAGTTCAGCCTGCCTGGGTACGATAAATATATTTAGCACTGGAGTCCTTACCACGTACAAGAGAGACAGTACCACTGCAATCTTCAGCATGTCGGCATGCATTTAATGTAAACTATTACTTACTATTGCATTGAATGTCAACTATTACTTACTATTGCATTTAATGTAAACTATTACGTACTATTGCATTGAATGAAACAACCTTCGTGCAGACTCTTACCTCCATTCATTTCAGAACTTGTTGGAGGACGGCAAAGAAGACCAACTGGCATGGCGTGAAGCCTTCACCTTATTCCCTCCTTTGTAAGCTGAATTCTGCTCACACCATTACAATGCATGCCAAGTGCTAAAGCGGGATAACTCTGCTCAATTTACAGTAGGTGGCTGGTTCTATATTTAGCCGACCAGTGACGAGCTTTGAAATGCTGGGGGGTTTCCCATCAGGATACTTGCGATTTTACTTGCACAATATTAATTTTGTGCAGCCATTTGATTCATACAATTCTTGGAAAAAAGTTTCCCCTTTCCTTTTTTCCTTTCAGCATTTATACGTTTTCTTCCTTATTTGTGATATTTTCATAATTTATCTATTACCTGTTTGACCTAACTCCACAAATAAAAAGTGTGTGTGTGTGTGTGTGTGTGTGTATGTATGTGTGTGTGTGTGTGTGTTAAATTTTATTTATTTCGAGCATAATGGAATAAGCACTCATGTGCCTTTTTAATCCAATCCCCGTGTGTATGCAGTTTTGTCAATTTTGTAAGCCATTCCCACGGCACACAATAGCCTACTCTTCCGAAAATCAGAACGGGTTTTAACGTGTGTACAAGATGCTCTACATGTATTTGCACACAGGACCTTTGTTTAAAGTCTCCTCTCAACCCAAAGTGTGCGGGTATAAGTCAAAGTCAAGTTCTTTTTCCAGATGGTACATTACATAAGCATTGATTTGATTTGTTCCCATCAAACCATCTGTCTAGGAACAAAAATCATGTCATCAATAATGTCTAACAACAGCATAATTACGACAACCTTTAAAATCAAAATATAGAGATAAGGATAAAAAGACAAGCAAAGAAGAATGCTTTTAAAAGTCAAACACACACACATACTCTCTCTCTCTCTCTTTCTCTCTTCTCTCTCTCTCTCTTCTCCTCTTTCTCTCTCTCTCTCTCTCTCTCTCTCTCTCTCTCTCTCTCTCTCTCTCTCTCACACACACACACACACACACACACACCACACACACACACACAACACAGAAACACACACACACACACACACACACACAGAAACACACACACACACACACACACACACACACACACACACACACACACACACACATCACCTATGCCCAAACCTTGGATATATTTAACCTGTCCCGTTTTCTCCATGGAGGCTCAGTCTTCTGCGTGATGTGATGTGATGTGATGTGATGTGATGTGTTATAGTGAAACAGCAGCCGTGTGTTTGTATTATGTGATGTGTTACAGTGATATAGCATTATGTGTTTGTATTTTGCAATGTATTACATTGATAATATAGCAGCTATGCGTTTGTATTATGTGATGTGTTACAGTATTATAACAGCCATATGTTTGTATTACGTTATGTGTTACAATGATGACATAGCAGCTATGTATGTGTATCATGTGATGTGTTACAATGATGACATAGCAGCTATGTGTTTGTACGTTGTTTTGTGTTACAGTGGTAATATAGCTACTATATGTTTGTTGTTGTTGTTTAATTTAGAGTCTATTCACACTTGGTGATATTAGACTAAACAAACAAATGAACAAACAAACAAAATCCCTACATAAAATATTTACAGAAGACTTGGAAATAACCCTAGCAACATCAGTAATCAATGGTTTTCGCAAAACTATATGTTTGTATTATGTAATGTGTTACAGTGTCGGACTTTAAGCTGCAAAGTTAATGCATGTAACTAATGTCATGACTTGGTGAAAATGTTAGTACATCTCCGACTTATGTGGTTAAATGATTGTGTGTACCAGTCAAAAAGGATGAAAGAAAATTCAACTCTATGTGAAATTTCCAATAAGGATTGGACGCGCGCGCGGTGTGTGTATATGTCAATATAAAGAATGTTTGTTTCTACATGTACCATGATGATGACGTCATTTAGACATTGGGCTGTTTCCATGATGTTGTGTGTTTCCTTCCCTTGATGCCTCTGAAGCTGTCTCATGGACAGATGGAGCAGAGGGACTCTGAGCACCACAGCGAATCCAGTGGAGAAAACTCCCTTCTGAATTTGGTTCCAGTCAGGCAGTAGAGAACAAAGTTGATGGCACTGTTGGTGAGCCACAGAAGTTGTGTTGCTGCATTCAGCAATTCAGATATAGCAAATGTTTTAGGGTGTTTAACTAGAGTATCCAAATTTTGATTATACCACAGTAAGTAAACGCATACTGGCAAGGTTAACACCAGAAATGCACAGGATATTGCCAGAACCATGACAGTTGTTCTGTAGGAGGTTTTCCTCCGACTGTCAGTGCTGTGTGCAGTGTTGACATTTGACTCCACACGTGCAGAGATGGAAGAGGAAGAAGACACTGCGTTTAATCAGACTGACAGACAATATAATGTCACAGACAATCATACAGACACTGGGCAAGAAGGAGGACATGCACATGTCTATCCAATTAAACACCAGACTGAAGAAGTCAGTATAAACGCCTGCCATGGCAAAACACCAATTATCCTCACTGATGACAAATCCAATCAGAAGATGAAAATTCAGAGCACATGCACAGAGGACAAGCGTTGCTATGACAATCCACGTTCTTCGCACAGTGCACATCACTCGCATTCTGTGTGGCCACAGGACCGCCATTGTTCTCTGCACTGTCACACAGGTTACCAGCCAGGCAGATGTAGTGTTAAAGGTATAGACCAGGACGTTGCGAAGTTTACAGATGGCTCATGCTGAATGTCAAAATCTACCTGGAAAGCAAACAACATCCAGAGGCGTGGCAACTCAATACAAAGCAAGGTAAGATCAGACACGGCAAGGGACATAAGTAGAGCATGCTGAGAAGAGTTGCGGTCCTTGATACGACGCATGACGCAGATGGTGGCGATGTTTCCAAAGCCTCCCAACAGAAGAAGACATGGAGGACATATTTTCCACAGGATCACAGAGACTTGGAATTCCATGTAATCCATGTATGATGACCCCTCTGTCCAGTGTGTAGTGTTGTCCTGTAGTCCATCACTGTCACTTGAAAAGCTGGTCATGCTTGATATATACCAAACAGATTCTAGCGAAGTGGACTTCCTGTAAACAGGGGGAAATAAAATATCACACACACACACACACACACACGCACACGCACACACACACACACGCACACACGCACGCCACACACACACACACACACTCACTCACACGAACGTGTGCCCACGCACGCAGGCACACAACATACACACTAGCACACCACACATCTCACTACGAATTGTGCGCACGCATGCGCACAGGCACGCACCAGAGAAACATATACATACCACAGGGCACAAATCGCATGCACACACATAACACTTACAACACCATACATACACAAATCACCACA
Organism: Stramonita haemastoma; assembly: GCA_030674155.1. Lineage (NCBI taxonomy): Eukaryota > Metazoa > Mollusca > Gastropoda > Neogastropoda > Muricidae > Stramonita > Stramonita haemastoma. The sequence goes on along the minus strand of CM060339.1, from coordinate 2,367,085 downwards.
CACAACAAACCATACACAAAACACTACACACACAACAACAACATACACAACACACAACACACACAACACATCACACCACACAAACACACCACACACAGTACTGTCTCTCCTTACTCTCCTTCACTTGAAAAGCTGGTCATGCTTGATATATACCGAACAGATTCTAGCGAAGTGGACTTCTGTAAACAGGGGGAAATAAATATACACACACACACACGCACACGCACACACACACACACGCACACACGCATGCACACACACACACTCACTCACTCACACGAACGTGTGCCACGCACGCACAGGGATCCATATTGGGACCAATTCTCTTTTCATTATACATAAATGACCTCCCTTTACAATCCATTCCAAATGTGAACTATTTGCTGATGACACAACCATACATACGAGCATAAAACATTGACTATCTTGCAACCATATTACAAAAGCACTGACGAACTTGTCAAAGGACAGAGCAAAACCACATGTCTATTCATCCCAAAAAACAAAATGCATGCTTATCACCACCAGACAAAAGCGACAGAATTTATCACATAAACTTTTAAAATTTACATTAAAAATGAAGCAATTGAACAAACCTCTCCCACAAAGTACTAGGAGTAACAATTGATGAAAATCTCAGCTGGTTCTACACATATCTCATCTATGCAAACTTGTCCCAAAAAGTTTACCAGTTGACTAAAATTAAACACTTTCTTGACTTCAACTCAAGGAAATGTTCTTTCAAGCTTATATACAATCCTCAATAGACTATGCAGCAACCCTGTGGATTCTGCCAGTGCAAATACCATGAAACCGTTACTTAGCCTGTATAAACGTGTCTTAACTGGTCCTATTAAGAAAACAACCTTGCAAGAAGTGGACTATAATCAGTTGAATATTCTTCCCCTACACCAAAGACTAAAATATAACAAAGGCATCATGATGTTTAAAATAATGACAGGAAATGTCCCCACACCCTTAAAAGATAATTTCCCAATAAATCATTCCAGAAATATGGAAAAGCCAAGAGTCCCAATCCCAAGAATTGACTTGTTCAAATCTAGTTTACTATACTCAGGTCCTACCCTGTGGAACTCCCTTCCTGATTCAATTAAACAGCACCAATCATGTGGAGAGTGGAGTCAGCACTGATGTTAACTCCAGGAGAAAAATCTCCTCGACCGTAATCGAACCCGGGTTGTGAAATTGCGAGTGCAATGTTCTGACCACTAGGCTATCTATCCTCTCAAGAGATAGATAGATAGATAGATAGATAGATAGATATGATTAGATAGATAGATAGATATGATAGATAGATAGATAGATAGATAGATAGATAGATAGATAGATAGATAGATGAGATAGAAGAGAGAGAGAGGAGAGAGAGAGGAGAGAGAGAGAGAGAGAGAGAGAGAGAGAGAGAGAGAGGAGAGAGAGAGAGAGAGAGAAGAGAGAGAGAGAGAGAGAGAGAGAGAGAGAGAGAGAAGAGAAGACGAGAAGAGAGACAGAGAAGAGAGAGAGAGAGAAGACAGACAGACAGAGAGAGAGAGAGAGAGAGACAGACAGACAGACAGACAGACAGACAGACAGACAGACAGACAGACAGACAGACAGAAGACAGAAGAGACGAGAGAGAGAGAGAGAGAGAGAGACAGAGAGACAGAGAGACAGAGAGACAGAGAGACAGAGAGAGAGAGAAGAGAGACAGAGAGAAGAGAGCAGAGAGAGAGGAAGAGAGAGAGAGACAGAGAGAGAGAGAGAGACAGAGAGAGAGAGAGAGAGAGAGAGAGAGAGAGAGAGAGAGAGAGAGAGAGGGGAGAGAGAGAGAGAGAGAGAGAGAGAGAGAGAGAGAGAGAGAGAGAGAGAGAGAGAGGAGAGAGAGAGAGGAGAGAGAGAGAGAGAGAGAGAGAGAGAGAGAGAGAGAGAGAGAGAAAGAGAATGAAGAATGAATGAATATGAATGAATGAATGAATGAATGAATGAATGAATAATCTTTTTTTTCCAAGGGCAGCAGAGTAAGCATGCACATACCTGTTTCTCATCCTGCCCTTGCCCTTATTAGGAAAAAAGATCCACCCCCACCCTAAACAAAAAACAAAACGAAACCACCACCACCACCCCCAAAAAAGAAACAACAACAAAATATAAAAAAGGAAAAAACAACAACCCACCATCACCAACAATAAAAGTTCAACCTATGATTTGGGGAAAAGGAAATAAGTATACATCCACCAGACACATAGTCACCACTAGATACATTGATAATCATTTAAACAAAAGTAATGGATGGGGTCTACGTATTCAACAAACACATAACCCCTAACTGACCCGAGCATTGATGTCAAGTCGGATATACTGATTAAAATTGAATAAATCAAATAAATACAATTTGTGAGGAGATAACTGTAAAGATAGCAACCCAATTAAAACAATCCCACATCAAAACATTTAATACATCTTTCTTACTTTAAATCAGAGAGAGAGAGAGAGAGAGAGAGAGAGAGGAGAGAGAGAGAGAGAGAGAGAGAGAGAGAGAGAGAGAGAGAGGAGAGAGAGAGAGAGAGAGAGAGAGAGAGAGAGAGAGAGAGAGACAGACAGACAGACAGACAGACAGACAGACAGACAGACAGACAGACAGACAGAGACAGAGAGACAGAGAGACAGAGAGAGACACTGACACTGACACAGTTTTATTGTCCATACAGCATTGCAGCCCTGTAGACAAGGGGGAATAACAAGTTCAGCAAAATGTGTGTAACATAATAACATTTTATCAAATTTTCCTCTGACTCCGGACTTATATATATCACTGCACAATCTATTTGCCACGCAGTTCTCTCTCTCTCTCTCTCTCTCTCTCTCTCTCTCTCTCTCTCTCTCTCTCTCTCTCTCTCCTCTCTCTCTCTCTCTCTCTCTCTCTCTCTCTCTCTCTCTCTCTCTCCATTAGTCCACTCCACTCTCCCCAAAAGTCCTTCGGATGAGACTTTAAACCGAGGCCCCGTGTGCGTACGCACGCAGAACATCTTGCGCACACGTTAACACCTGTTCCGCTTTTCGTAAGAGTAGGCCATCGTGTGCCGGTGGGAACAGATGACAATATTTACAAAACTGCATACACACGGGGACCGTATGAAAAAAAGCACATGATTGCTTATTCTGTTATCATTGATATAAAAAGAATAAATAAATTATCTTTTTTTAATGGAAAAGAATAACTAGATAAATAGATAACGGCACAGATTAACTAGTCCCTAGTTGGTCCATTATAAATTGTGTGTGTGTGTATGTGTGTGTGTGTGTGTGTGTGTGTGTGTGTGTGAGAGAGAGAGAGAGAGAGAGAGAGAGAGAGAGAGAGAGGGAGAGACAGAGACAGAGACAGAGACAGAGAGACAGAGAGAGAGAGAGTGTGTGTGTGTGTGTGAGAGAGAGAGAGAGTTTGTGTGTGTTGCGTGGTGGCAAATAGATTGTGCAGTAGTATATTATGTAAGTGTGAGTGAGAGGAAAATTTGAAAAATGTTATTATGTTGCACAAATTTATCTGAACGTGGTTCTATTTGAGTATCAAACATCTTCCAAACCAGTTTTAGATCTGTGGTATTCAGTTTTTTCATAGATATCTGTATTTCCATAACTCCTCTTTTTCCTCTGTTACAAACATCTACCATGGCACTACTATTAATGTTCAGCTTTGTTGTGAAACCCATCCCCAAATATTGTATATGAATTCGTTACCTTAATTTCTTCATTCGCAAACATCCACCTTTCCATAGAACCTAAGTACCCTCCCTTTCTAAACACCATTACATTAGTCTTTTCAAGGTTGACAACTAAACATAATCTATCCACTTCTCCCTTTAAGACTGATCAATTGATTTGGGAGACCAACAGCAGTATTAGACAATAGAATAATGTCATCAGCAAACAATAGTAAAATATTTCAACAATATCAGTTATTAGTTTAATGCTCTGTTTCCCTGTTCTGGACAATTCAAGACCCCCTTCATTTATAACTAAAGAGAACAATAGGGGACTGATGCGTTAGGTGTGGACCATCTGGTCTGGGCATTGCATTGTTGAAAGAGCCCTTGTGGACAGGAGTGGAAGGACGAGGGGACCAGGAGTGGTGCAGACCCCTACCGGACTGTCTGCCACGTGCACAATGCCCTCTTACCGGACTGTCTGCCACGTGCACAATGCCCTCTTACCGGACTGTCTGCCACGTGCACAATGCCCTCTTACCGGACTGTCTGCCACGTGCACAATGCCCTCTTACCGGACTGTCTGCCACGTGCACAATGCCCTCTTACCGGACTGTCTGCCACGTGCACAATGCCCTCTTAAGCCCCGTGGAGCACTTGCAGTCCGTGCCCTGTCACTCTGACTGTCCTGGTTCAAGTGAAGGTGGGGGAATCCCCCTTCCCTCTTCCCCTGTCCTCGTTCCCGCCA
>CM060339.1:2345139-2355139 GCA_030674155.1 Stramonita haemastoma | reverse complement strand
TAAAAGAGTATCCCAGCAGAGAGTAGGACAACGATTAAACTGGGTGATATGGCGGATGCATGGAGGGGGTTGAAAACACACCAACCTGAACATACAGTGTGAGAACTTCTATATGGAAATCAGCACTAACAAAACCAAGACAATGAAAGTCAGCAGAACACCTGTCCGCCTCAACATCAACATCAGTGGGACAGTGCTGAAACAAGTCAGCGAGTTCAATTACCTTGGAAGTATATTCACAGAAGATGGACGTCTCAACAGGGAGATCGAGACAAGAGTTCAAAAGGCCAACAGCGTCAGCTATCAGCTTGCTCCACTATTAAGACACCCCAATTTCCCCATCGAGACCAAAGCCAAACTCATTGAGTCAATATTTTGACCAGCCTCGACCTACCAGAGCCACTTCCAGGAAAAGTGCAGGCCGTGAAATCAACAGTTCTGGAACTGTGAACTGAAAAGGGAAAAAGCAAAAGGAAAGCCCTCGGACTGATTGTGGATCTGAGTTTAAGGACAGGAAAAAATACACACTACCCTCTCCAGAGAAAGGTTTCTACTTTCTGCACATTTCTTTCCCCGTTGTAACAATATCGCTGTGGTAAACATGAGTCCTTTTCTGCAGGGCAGATCAGAGAGAAATTACATACCTGGGAAAAGTTAACTTTTGATAAAGAAGGGCTCGACACAGTCAAAGGGATTGAAATGAATTGTGACTCTTGCCCTTCAGAAACAAACTGGTCCCATTAAAAGTAGTTCAGCCAGGTACAAAATGATGCTGTGGACTCTGAAATCCATAACGTGATTAAAGAAAGAAAGTCATTCTGAAATCCATAACGTGATTAAAGAAAGAAAGTCATTCTGAAATCCATAACGTGATTAAAGAAGAAAGAAAGTCATTCTGAAATCCATAACGTGATTAAAGAAAGAAAGTCATTCTGAAGTCCATAACGTGATTAAAGAAAGAAAGTCATTCTGAAATCCATAACGTGATTAAAGAAAGAAAGTCATTCTGAAATCCATAACGTGATTAAAGAAAGAAAGTCATTCTGAAATCCATAACGTGATTAAAGAAAGAAAGAAAGTCATTCTGAAATCCATAACGTGATTAAAGAAAGAAAGTCATTCTGAAATCCATAACGTGATTAAAGAAAGAAAGTCATTCTGAAATCCATAACGTGATTAAAGAAAGAAAGTCATTCTGAAATCCATAACGTGATTAAAGAAAGAAAGTCATTCTGAAATCCATAACGTGATTAAAGAAAGAAAGTCATTCTGAAATCCATAACGTGATTAAAGAAAGAAAGTCATTCTGAAATCCATGACGTGATTAAAGAAAGAAAGTCATTCTGAAATCCATAACGTGATTAAAGAAAGAAAGTCATTCTGAAATCCATAACGTGATTAAAGAAAGAAAGTCATTCTGAAATCCATAACGTGATTAAAGAAAGAAAGTCATTCTGAAGTCCATAACGTGATTAAAGAAAGAAAGTCATTCTGAAATCCATAACGTGATTAAAGAAAGAAAGTCATTCTGAAATCCATAACGTGATTAAAGAAGAAAGTCATTCTGAAATCCATGACGTGATTAAAGAAGAAAGTCATTCTGAAGTCCATAACGTGATTAAAGAAGAAAGTCACTCTGAAATCCATAACGTGATTAAAGAAGAAAGTCATTTTGTGTCAGAGAATGTGGCAGGACAGGCTGTCTCTCCAATATTTGTGCAACAAAGAAAAATGAAGCTTCTACTATGATTCTCAATTTGAAAGCCTTAACTGCCAAGGTGGAGCATTAAGAGTTCTAATAGAATCTTTAGAATTATCATGCCGTGAATCTCATCACCAAAGGCTGTTTCTTTGCATTCTTTCTTATTCTGAAATTCTGAAATCTTTTATATCGAGGATAATGGGATAAGCACCCGTGTGCTTTTTACATCCAGTCCCCGTGTGTATGCAGTTTTGTAATTGTCATCTGTTCCCATCAATTGATTGCATCGATTGATGTGCGTGATGTATATTTACTCAGTGCACATTTCAGCAAAAACACAACGTTTCTTTTTTTAAATTTTGATGGAAGGGCAAACCATACTTTTTTAAGCTGCAGCAAAGGGACTTGGGCCCAATCCCGGAATGTTCACAAAACTGACAAAACCTATTGTGGCATGAATCTGGACATTCTGCCACATCTTTCATAGAGGACAGTCTGATAGTGGGGATACACCACAAGAAGTCATGGAGAACACTGTCAGAACGTTTCATAGTTTGGGTATCACAGATCATGATGAAAAGTCATGGAGAACACTGTCAGAACATTTCACAGTTTGGGTATCACAGATCATGATGAGAAGTCATGAAGTGTGTCACTGACACTGTCAGAACATTTCACAGTCTGGGTATCACAGATCATGATGAAAAGTCATGGAGAACACTGTCAGAACGTTTCACAGTCTGGGTATCACAGATCATGATGAAAAGTCATGGAGAACACTGTCAGAACGTTTCATAGTTTGGGTATCACAGATCATGATGAGAAGTCTCAGTAAAACCTCTGCTCTGAAAAGTCGTGCTGGACATTGGGGCAGATTTGTGATGCTGTTGATTAAGGGACTAAGACGACCTTAAGCGGTGGGTCACAAATTTAACTCAGTCAAAACCAAAAACTAAAAGTCCTACCTGCCCAGGCCACTTTGTCAACTAACAGTTCTGGTGAGGGATGGGGACGGTGTGTACAAATCATAAGAAAGGAGAAACTTCTACTCTGGGCTTGTGGGTCACTACTGATAAAGAACATCATAACTATGAACTATCTTGAACCGAAAGCTATTTTTCTGGCCTTACAGGCTTTACTGTCGTCTGCTGCTGACACTCATGTTCGTGTCAGATCTGACAGCAGTACAGCTTTAAGTTGTATAGACAAATCAAATCAAATCAAATCAAAATCAAATCAAAATTTTATTTCCAGATGGTACTTTAAGCGAGCAATACATTTGCTTTTTTTTTATCAAGCCATCTATCTAACAAAAACAAACAAACAAACAAACAAGCAAACAAAAGAACCCCTACCTCCCCCAAAAAAACCCGAACAACAACAAAAACAAACAAAACAAACAAAGAAAAACACCACAAAAATCCACTTAAAGAAAACAGACAGACTAACAGAAATGAAGCAGCAAGCAAACAAGTAAAGCAGCCAAGAAAACCCCACCCAAAAATATTTAGCTACAACATTGTTACAACTTTTAACGACAAAATAAAATCAAAAGGAAATAAAGAAAATACAGTGATCATAACAACAATATAACAACAATAGTGGTAATAAACAAAAGGGAATCTAGCAGATCAGAATCCCTAGACAATTTGACCTCAGAAATCTGGAACTGGTGTATCAGCAAAAATATCACTATCAGCTGTGCTCGTATTGCTGGATCATAAAATGTAAAGGCAGACAATTTGTCTAGAGATTTGAATATTGATATTGAACGGAAACTAGACACAAAACCCACTCAAGGAGACACTGGCGTTACTGGCTTTCTCACCTGATGTGGATTTTTATTTCTTGCTGCCTCAGCTTCTGTGACAGTCACATCCCACAGTTCCCACACCGCCCATTTTGAATCCCCTTGCCACATCCATACACAGATTCGTTATGTCTCCTCCCCAGGGTCGGAAGTGCATAGGGAGCCCATCAATGTCAGGCCACCATGAGGCCACAAGCTGAAGGGACCCCGCACTGCTGCAGGGTACTTTGGTGGTGCTCAGTGATGCATCTTCTCAGCTAAACTACACAGGACACCACCTACTAATCCATCCATCCAAAGCCTTTTTATGCCTTCTTGGCATGTAGGGCAGCAACAAAGGTTCTCCACTCTTGCCTGTCTTGGGCCAGTTTCTGAATGGTTCCCCAGGAGTGTTGGAGGGTCTTCAGCTCTGTTTCTATTGTCCGACGCCAGGTGTTCTTGGGTCGTCCTCGCCTGCGTTTTCCGTCTGGTGTCCAGTGGAGGGCTGTTCGGGTGATGTTCCCTTGTTCCCGTCGGCTGATGTGTCCTATCCATCTCCATCGTCTTTGCATAATGATGTTATCTATATTTTCTTGGTCGCAGCGGGCCAGGAGTTCTTGGTTGGAGATGGTCTCAGGCCAGAAGATGCGCAGTATTCTCCTGAGATTCTTCGTGTGGAATGTAGACAGTTTGTTAATGTCATTCTCAGTCATCCTCCAGCATTCCGAGCCATACAGGAGGGTGGAAAGTACGCAGCTCTGATACAGTCTTAGTTTGGTCTTTGTGCTGTATTGGGATGACTTCCACACATTGTTCAGATTTCTGTAAGCAGCTCTTGCTTTGTTGATGCGGTTTTTGATGTCACTGCTTGCTCCGCCATCATGCCTGACAATACTCCCAAGGTATGTGAACTCTTCAGTTGTTGGCAGATCTTCTCCGTTCACTGTGACAGAAGAGGGATTCTGAACGTTTAGCATCATCACCTCTGTCTTCTTCTGGCTGATTTTCAGGCCTACTTGTTGGGCAAAAGTGTTGAGACGGGATGTCTTCTCCTGGATATGATGGTGTGGGTGTGTGAGAGCAGTGCCAGATCGTCAGCAAAATCTAGGTCTTCAAGTGTTGTGAAAGGGGTCCATCTGATGCCCCGCGGCTGGTCAGCTGTTGTCTGTCTCATCACCCAGTCGATTGTCAGGTTGAAGAGCAGTGCCGACATGGGGCAGCCTTGTCTGACGCCGGTCCTTACACTGAAGCTGGTTTCACTGTTTCCTACTCTGCATGTGAAGTTTTTGTAGAAGCTCTTAATGACTTGTACAATCTCCTGCGGTATTCCATATGCTCGGAGTATGCACCATAGACTTGTTCGATGTATGCTGTCAAATGCTTTCTCAAAGTCTACAAAGTTGATGTACAGCTGTCTCTGCCATTCCGTGCACTGTTCGATGATGTTGCGCAGGGTAAAGATCTGATCTATGCATCCTCTTCCTGGTCGAAAACCTGCCTGTTCTTTTCTGAGTTGTTGGTCCACTGCTTCTGAGATTCGTTTAATTATTATTTTTGCTAGGATCTTGCTGGGTATATATAGCAGAGTGATTCCTCTCCAATTGTTACAGTTGCTCAGGGCTCCTTTCTTTGGGATTTTCACGATGACTCCTTTTGTCCAGTCTTCTGGTAGCTGTTTCTCCTCCCATATAGCTGTAAAGAGTGGTTGTAGAACCGTGGCTGCAAACTCTGTGTCTGCTTTGAAGAGCTCTGCATTTAGGTTGTCCTGGCCAGGAGCTTTTCCGTTCTTGAGAGATCTGATGGCTGTTATAATTTCTTTCTTCTCTGGTGGAGTGGTGTTAACACTGAGGTCGGCATCAGGGTCTTGTACATCCGCCTCTTCAGTTGGTGGCGGTCTGTTGAGAACTTCGTTGAAATGTTCTGCCCATCTAGCATCTTGTTCTGCTTCTGTGGTAAGGAGTCGGCCCTGTTTGTCTTCAATCGGCGTCTCGGTGTTTCCCCGGTATTTGCCACTGACAATTTTGGTGATCTTAAACACCTGTCCTTGTTCTCCTTTGGCGGCGGCCTCTTCTGCTTGGCTTGCAATGTCATCTAAGTAGGCTCGTTTGTCTGCTCTTGCCATCTTCTTCACAGTTTGGTCTGCCTCTCTATACTGTTGTTTGAACCTCTCTCTTATTCTCTCGGACTTGGTTTCCAAAATTTTCTTCTTCAGTTCTCTCCTGTTTTCAATGGCCTGCCAGGTGTCTGTTGTGATCCACTTTTTCCTCTTCCTCTGTCTCTGTCCTAAGCATGTTTCGCTGGCTTGTGTGTAGGCTGTTTTGACTTGTTCCCACATGGTGTTAATACCAGTCATGTCTGGTTGTGCGTAATTTTCAGCATCCACCAGTGCTTGGAACTTGTTTTTCAGCTGAAGGATGAAAGCACTCTTTGCTTTGGTGTCACGCAGCTTCTCCACATCAAACTGTTGTTGTCTCAGTTTTCTAGATATATTTTCCTCAGCTTTACTTTGAGGATGGCAGTGACAAGGTGGTGGTCACTGCCAACATCAGCTCCCCTCTTTACTCTTACATCTAGCAGCGATCTTTTCCATGTCCCATTGATCATCAGGTGGTCGATCTGGTTCTTGTCTCTTCCATTGGGGGAGCACCAGGTAAGCTTGTGGATTTCAGGGTGTGTAAACAGTGTCCCTCCAATAATGAGGCTGTTTGTCATGCAGAGTTCCACCAGTCTCTCTCCGTTGTCATTCATGGTGCCACATCCTTCCTTTCCCATGGCTCTTTCTTGGCCTATGTTGTTATTTCCAACTTTTGCGTTCAGGTCACCCATTACAATCTTCATGTCATGGCTTGGGATATCTTCCAGTTCTGCTTGTAGTTGTGCATAGAATTCGTCTTTGTCTTCTTCTGCACTGTCGTTAGTTGGTGCATAGCATTGAATGATAGTGGTGTTAATGTGTCTCCCCTTCATTCTTATCTTCATCAACCTGTTGTTGATAGGTTTCCACTCCATCAGGCACTTCTCTATTCCTTTCTTCATGATGATGGCTACTCCTTCACGGTGCTGGTTGTCCCTTCTGCCGCTGTACAGCACTGTCTCTCCTGTGTTGGTTTTGCATCTGCCTGATCCTGTCCATCGGGTCTCGCTGACTCCTAGGATGTGTAGGTTGTTGCGTTTCATTTCTGCTGTAACTTGGGCCAGTTTTCCTGTCTCATACATCGTTCTAACATTCCAGAATCCTATTCTGGTTTTGGTTTTGGCGCTCAAGACTTCCATCTTCCTGTCAGTGGCTTCCTCTCGGCTTTCACCACTGCCATTCATACGAGTATCTTTCGATGACTCTGGAAGCCCGTCGCACCTAGTAGTGTTGAATTTCTTTGTTGCTGTTTCTGTAACAATCTTTTTTTTACAGAACGGGGTTGTTAGCCCTGTGTCCAACCCCCTACCTGGGGGAGTGGTGCCACCTTAGTCGCCTCTTACGACATGCCTGGCTGGCGGGCCCTATTCTTGTAATGCTCGCTTTGCAAGCATTCCCGGGAGTCCCACGGGGGACCACCTACTAAGCCCCCTACTATTAGCTCAGTTACGGAACCAGACTGAGTGAGTCACCCACCCAAGCTGGTGACTACCACAGGTTTCCTGCTCTAACAATCGTCCCCCATAGAACCTCCAGCCCCAAAGGCTTTGACACAAACTCACCACAGGCACTGAAGTGTATGTGGAAACAGAACCTGAGGTCACCATGAGAGCAGAGCGACGGGGGCCACCAATACAAAGGCAACCATTTTTTTATCATAACTATGATAATAATGATAATGAGGATGACGTAATGGTGCTGCTGTGGAAGTGCATGATTATGCTTTGAGACTTCTTGACAGGGTTGTATTCTACGCTTACTATCACAATATATCCTGATATCATGCGGCCAAAGATATACAGATACTTCTAGTGTTGATCGGGTAATTTGAGAAACATTCTAGAAATCGCATCCGTAAAGTGGATAAAACATGGCCGTGTGGTTCCAGTCTTCCCAATGTGTTCATAGTACATCACTTTGGGTAGGAGATGGCCAGAGTCTGAAAAATCCCAATGAGTTTTATAGGATTTCAACCTACAATGATCCAGTCAATAACCCAAGGTGCTAACCACTGCACCATGGCAGCTGATCATGAAAAACGATCATGTTCTGGCTGTAACTCCTAAACCTGCTGCTCTGAGCATATCAGGGCACTCCTAGTTCTGGTTTCAGCTGGACATCAGTTAGAATTATCTTAAACAAGCTGATACCTAGGAAGTTGAGGTAAAGTTGAAAACTCTAACAAAAATCTCGATGAAACCGGAATGAAATGTACCTGCCCTCCCTATGTTTCTGTCACCCACCCCTAGTCAATCATAGCTCTGCCGATTGCTGGTATAATTATCTTCACTGACTCAGTGTTTGTTCTTGCACTCTCAACACTGAGGGCTAGCAAGTTATGCAAGTCTTGTCGGAACGATAGCTGATACAGTCTATGCAACAATACATAGTGCCACACGCATAATAGCACCGATAATATACAGCATCATGCACCACAGAACAATGCAGGGTTGTCGCCACGTACACACAGAACACACACACACACACACACACACACACACACACACACACACACACACACACACACACACACACACACACACACACACACACACACACACAGAGATACACACACAGAGATACACACACACATACATACACACACACACACACACACACACACACACACACACACACACACACACACACACACACACACACACACACAAACCAGTGTGTACAGGCATACGCACACGCACACACAGGTAGTAGGCACCCATCAGTCTCAGAAGACTATGGAGTTGTGCTCTAGTCTTTAGAGCGCAATGCCTGGGTAGGTAAGTATGGAGGGCAAGCTGTTATCCATGCAGCAGAACCCCCCACTCCACGCCACTGGAATGATCCATTGGAAAGGCAATGACCCATACCAATGGCTCCAGTACCGTTGCAGGAGCCACCAGAACGTTGCCACATACAGCCCAGAGCCGCCCTGGGACTCTAGCTCCTCCATTTTTCCTCAGGGATGGTGTCTAAATACGACACCTGTGTGCATGCTGTCTTTTTATGATTTTGTCATCCACTCCAACCCGCACAAGATGGCCTGATCTTTCGAAAGGCGGAACGTGGTTTTAACGTGCGCGCAAGATGTTCTGAGTGTGTTCGCACACGGGGCCTCGGTTTATAGTTTCATCTGAGAGTTGAGAGAGATAATTTTTTTTTATCTTTCCAGATAGTATTCAGTTTTGACAGTGCTGTTATTGCCTGTGCAATCCTGCATACTACCTCTGGCTGGGACCCCTTGTCTGATACAACAGCTCCCAAGTACTTGAAGCTTTGAACTGTTTCCAGCTTGTGGTTGTTGACCCTGATATCAGTGCTGATGCCCTTACTGATTTGATATCAGTGCTGATGCCCTTACTGATTTGATATCAGTGCTGATGCCCTTACTGATTTGATATCAGTGCTGATGCCCTTACTGATTTCCATGCCATATGTTTTGGAGGCCTTGTTCAGGTGTTCTGTTAAGCTGGCAAGCTCCTGTTCTGATCCTGCTAGTCCGTCACACTCACCTGCAAAGCAAAGTTTTGTGCTCGTTCTGCTACCAATGCTGACTGATCCTTTATGGTGTTTCATTTCATCAGCCATGATTCTCTCAAGAAAGATGTTGAAAAGTGTGGGTGAGAGTAGACAGCCCTGCCTTACTCCAGCTGTTGTTCAAAACTACTCTCCAATGTTGCTGTTGTAGTACACTGCACTGGCGGCCTTGTTGTACAGCTCATTGAAGACTCTGATCAAGTTTGCATTGATGCTGTACAAATTCATGGTTGCCCACAAAGCTGAGTGCCACACCTTGTCGAATGCCTTCTTAAAATGAATACATGGTGGAGGTCTTGTTAGTGTTGAAGGTACCTCTCAGAGAGTATTGTGAGGTTGAATATCTGTTCAGTTATGCTACGCCCTGCTCTGAAATCTGCTTGTTCCTCAGGGATGATGGTCTCTGCTTGTGGCTTCAGTCTGTTCAGTATAATCTTCAACATGACCTTGTTTAATGGCATATGAGGCTCATTGTGCGGTAATTCTGGCACTGCTGAAGATTTCATTTCTTGGGGAGGTGATGATAAGTGACTGTGTCCAAGGTGTTGGCCATTTCCCTGTCTGCCAGATCTTGTTACAGATTTTTAGAAGAGCGTTGATAATGGCTTCCCCTCCAGCTTGAACTAACTCAGCTGGAATATTATCAGCCCCTGCTGACTTCCCCTTTTTCAGCGATCTGACTGCTGTTTCCTCTTCTTCTCGGAGGATAGGGTGGCTATCTGTATCTGTGCTTGTGGGGACATTGAGGACTTCTGGATCTCCTGTGGTTTTGTAGTTATTCAGTTCGGAGCAGTATTCTGTCCAGAATATCCTAGTCATCAGTGAGGCACTTCCCATTCTT
>CM060339.1:2330139-2340139 GCA_030674155.1 Stramonita haemastoma | reverse complement strand
CATCTACGTATCAAATCCTAAAAACATCATAGAAACATGTGTCCCTGTCTATAACTGCAGTGATCACTACCCAGTATGTACTCTCACTCACTCAGTCCCATGTCCCAAAGGACGTAGGGGGGACATGAGAGAAGACGCAACAGAGATCTTTTTCCATGCTTCACGATCCTGTGTGGCTAGTAGGAGGTGTTGCAGGGGTTGGGCGGTCCGGTCTTTGATGTTGTCAACCCATGATTTCTTTTGGCGGCCTCTTCTTCTCTTGCCCTCGACTGTTCCTTGCAGGATGGTTTTTGCTAGGGTGTTGTGTCTTGTGGTGTGACCAAACCACATCAGCTTTCTCCTCTTTATGGTGGAGAGCAAAGGCTCTTGGGGGCCCACACGCTTTTTGATTTCTTCTTTCACATAGTTATTGGTCTTGTGTTCTTTGTATGATATTTTGAGGAGTCTTCTGTGGCACTTGTTCTCGAATGCTTGGATTCTCCTCTCTAACTCTGCTGTCAGAGTCCATGATTCACAGCCATATAGGAGGATAGATATCACGAGGGATTTGTAAAGGTGGTATTTGGTGCAGAAGCTGATGTTGTTGCTTCTGATGATCTTCTCGAGTCTGACTAGAGCAGATGTTGCTGTTGCAATGCGAGCTTTCACTTCATTGTTTGATGTGCCATCTTTTGTTAGGATGGAGCCTAAGTATTTGAATTGGCTCACCTCTTCTAGTGTTTCTCCATTCATCTTTATTTCCGTGATGTCATTACTCGCGCTGTTGACCATGATCTTTGATTTCTCTGTACTGACCTCCATGCCGTATGCGCTCGCTCGATCTGTTAAATTGTCTGTGAGGATTTGCAGTTCTTGTTTGCTGCTGCCCATGAGGTCAATGTCATCTGCAAATCACATTCCCAGGAGCTGACATTGGCAGTGACCACGACCTTGTACTTACCACCATCAGGCTGAAACTGAAAGCAAAACAACAGCCAAAAAGCCCACGCATAAGATTCGACCTGGAAAAACTGAAAGACCCAACAGTGGTTGAGATCTTCCAAGCCAACATTGGAGGAAAGTTCGCCGCACTCACAGCCATCGACAATGATGTGGACACATTGGCCAGCAACATCAAAGAAGTGCTAACGACAGCAGCAGAAGAAACATTAGGAAGAAGCAGAACAAAGAAACAACCTTGGGTGACAAAGGAGGTTCTTGACCTCTGCGACAAAAGAAGAGAACTTAAGAAACAAAAGTTCACAAGTCAAGAAGCTTACAAGAAGTACATGGATAGCCACAGAGAAGTGAGGAAAAAGATGAGAGAAGCCAAAGAAGCGTGGATAGAAGAACAATGCAACAACATCGAAGCTGGAATGACCAAGGGAAACAGCAAAACAGCTTACGACACTTTG
Source organism: Stramonita haemastoma (assembly GCA_030674155.1). Lineage (NCBI taxonomy): Eukaryota > Metazoa > Mollusca > Gastropoda > Neogastropoda > Muricidae > Stramonita > Stramonita haemastoma. Next base: position 2,338,745 of record CM060339.1, on the reverse strand, counting down.
AAAGCACTAACGAAAACCACACAGCCTAAAGCCTCTGTTATTGAAGACAAAGAAGGAAATCTTTTAACGGAAAACAATGCCATCCTCCAACGCTGGACAGAATACTGTGAGGGATTGTACAACTACCCACTACGCCCAGATACCAACATAGTTTCTGACAAACCCCCTGAACACCAAGATAAAGACCCACCAATACTAAGGTGTGAAGTAGATGCAGCTATTAGACAATTGAAGAAGGGGAAGTCCCCTGGAATCCATAACATCCCAGCTGAACTCATAAAAAATGGAGGGAATGAAACAGCAAGGCGATTCACAGAACTTTGTCAGAAGATCCACAACACCAAAGAATGGCCAAAAGAATGGACACAGTCTCTTGTAATACCCCTGCCAAAGAAAGGAAACCTCAAACAATGCCAGAACTACAGAACCATCAGTCTCATAAGTCATCCTAGCAAGATCATGCTGCAGGTAGTCCTCAACAGACTGAAAAACCAAGCGGAAAAACTCCTGGCAGAAGAACAAGCGGGCTTTAGACCAAAACGCAGCACAATGGAACAAATTTTCAATCTGAGAATTCTGATAGAGAAGCATCTCCAACACCAAAAGACTTGTACCACAATTTCATAGACTTCAAAAAGGCCTTTGACAGGGTATGGCATGACGGCCTCTGGCAAGTACTCAGGCACTTCAACATTGACAGCTGTCTAATTGAAGTCATCAAAGCTCTGTATAAAAACGCAGAAAGTGCAGTTTTTATGAATAATCACGTGGGCGAGTTCTTCAAGACCACGGTTGGGGTTCGCCAGGGCTGCCTTCTCTCACCTGTACTCTTCAACCTCTTCCTCGAAAACATCATGACAGAGACACTGCAAAACCACCACACTTCCATCTCCATTGGTGGAGGACCCCTTTGCAACCTCAGTATGTACTACATGGTCAAAAAAAGGAACAAAAATTCCCAAACCTGGCCATAAAAACATAACATATCGTTCCTTTGCAAAATTTAATGAAAAGCTTTTCCTTCTCGAACTAAGTAACTCGATGCTCTCAGAAACATTCAACATTACTGATCCAGACTCGGCCATCGAGTTTTGGATAAAAACTTTCACTGAAATTTACAATAAACATGCTCCACTTAAAACCATAAGGGTCAAACATGTCCCCAAACCGCCTTGGCTCACAAAAGAACTAGAAGAAGCATGCTATCTTAGAGATTTCTTAAAAAAACATAAATACCATGAAGAGTCAAAAAGATTACGAAACGCCATAAACTCACAGAAACGTCGAGAAAAAAAGAAATATTTCCAAGATTTACTATCCTCCAAACAAAACTCAAAAATCATTTGGAGGGCCATTAATCAAATAACAAACAAACAATCATCTTCCAAATCAAATGTAATCAAAGATGTTACTGCTGAACAACTCAACAATCACTTCATAAACGTTTCTACTAATGTTGTTAGCAATGAAAATTCAAAATCCAATAACCTAAACACATTAAAACAATACTGCCAAGAAAAACATATTCCCTCAAAACTCCACATACCATTTATTTCTGTTTTCGAGGTCCATAATTACATGATTCACCTCAAACAGTCAAGGACACGAGGTCTTGATGGAATAGACAGCAGAATTCTAAAACTTTCAGCTCCAGTTATCACAGACACTCTCATATATATATATATATATATATATATATATATATATATATATATATATATATATATATATATATATATATATATATATATATATAACCAACGTCTTGAAAAGAACTATTTTCCCAATGCCTTCAAACCTGCTAAAGTGATCCCCATCTACAAATCTGGTGACACTTCAGATCCCTCAAATTATAGGCCAATCTATATTATATCCCTTCTTTCAAAACCCCTGGAAAAACATATAAATAAACACTTAGTCAGTCATATAGAAACTAACAACCTATTCCACCCTAATCAGTCAGGATTCAGACAAAATCACTCGTGTCATACTGCACTGACTAGTCTCATAGACAATTGGCTAACAAACATTAATGAAAATAAATTTTGTGGAGTATTATTTGTAGATTTCAAAAAAGCATTTGATACAATTGACCACACACTTCTCATCAGAAAGCTAGACCTGTACAATATATCGTCAAATAGTCTAGAACTACTTGCTTCTTATCTCAAGAACAGACAACAGTGTGTTTCAACAACTACATTCACATCCAATCTAAAACCCATTCATTATGGAGTACCACAGGGATCTATACTAGGACCAATTCTCTTTTCTTTATACATAAATGACCTTCCTCTACATATTGCATCCAAATGTGAACTATTTGCTGATGACACAACTATACATACAAGCCATAATGACATTGACTCTCTTGCAACCATATTACAACAAAGCTGTAATGATCTTGTAAAATGGACAGATCTGAACCATATGTCTATTCACCCCCAAAAAACAAAATGCATGCTCATCACCACCAGACAAAAGCGACAAAATTTACCTCATAATCAGTTTCTAATACATATAAAAAAGGAAGCAATCGAACAAACCTCTCATCACAAAGTTCTAGGAGTGACAATTGATGAAAATCTCAGCTGGTTCTACCACATATCTCACCTATGCAAATACTTGTCCCAAAGAGTATACCAGTTGACTAAAATTAAACACTTCCTTGACAACCATTCAAGGAAATTATTCTTTCAAGCTTATATACAATCCTCAATAGACTATGCCTCAACCCTATGGGATTCTGCCAGTGCAAACACTATGAAACCCTTATCAAGTCTGTATAAACGTGCTCTCAAACTTATCCTCCTGAAGAAAACAACATTACTTGACGTGGATTATACTCAGTTAAGTATTCTCCCCCTACAACAAAGACTAAAATATAACAAGGGCATCCTGATGTTTAAGATAATGGCAGGAGCTGTCCCCACATCCTTAAGAGATGAGTTCCCAATAAATCGTTCCAGAAATACTGAAAAGCCAAGTATCCCAATCCCAAGAATAGACTTGTTCAAGTCCAGTTTATTATACTCAGGCCCTGTACTGTGGAACTCCCTTCCCGATTCAATTAAACAGCACCAATCATTGTCGACCTTCAAAAATCACTTAATGCACTTGATGCATCAAAACTAATGAACCAGTACTCATCCTGTTGGATATATATAATTCTCCCCCTTTCTCTCTCGTCTTCTGTGTGTGTGTGTGTGTGTGTGTGTGTGTGTGTGTGTGTGTGTGTGTGTGTGTGTGGTGTGTGTGTGTGTGTGTTTAAATGTTTTTATATGTATCTAATCTTTGTGCACTTGTAACTGATTTTAAAGAGTAAATTTTTAATATCTTATTTTCATGTCACATTTATCATATGGTATATTCTCTATATATGCATAAGTAAAAGATAGGGAGTGTTAAGTGATGATATTATTGGTCAGTTGAAAATTGTGTGCAACACTACCTGGCTAAAAATGTACTGTGTACTCTCTCTCTCTCTCTCCTCTCTCTCTCTCTCTCTCTCTCTCTCTCTCTCTCTCTCTCTCTCTCTCTCTCTCTCTCTCTCTCTCTCTCTCTCTCTCTCTCTCTCTCTCTCTTGTTGCCTAAACATGTTATCATCCATATTGAGAAATACTTTATTCACTTTTTGTATTATTTAATAATTACGTGTTGAATGCAGTTGATTTTGTATATTTTTTTAATTCTCAAGTAAGCTGAATAATTATGTTCATTATGATTACAAAATGGTATGAACGTGATTTTATGACCATAAATACATAATCATAAGATTCAGGTATTAGAATATGTATGTTTTAATATATATGCCTTACAGCGGATGGATTCCTTTTGTGTTCGTTACATGACTTGATTAAAATTAGGCATATACTTCCTTTAAAATGAAGTTTATTGATGACATGAGCGCGAACTTTGTGTGTGTGTGTGTGTGTGTGTGTGTGTGTGTGTGTGTGTGTGTGGTGTGTGTGTGTGTGTGTGTGTGTGTGTGTGTGTGTGTGTGTGTGTGTGTGTGTGTGTGTGTGTGTGGTGAGTGTGTTTGGGTGTTGTGTGTGTGTGTGGGGGTGGGTGGGTGGATAATTGTTTTTATTTGTCGTCTCCCCTTGTATTAAAATATTATGATTTGCATGACTTTTTGTTGTTGTTGTTGTTGATAGGTCCTACCTCAAGTTTTTGATGTTTTGTTATTTTTTTTTTCTGTTTTAACTTTGCTGTTTGCTTTTGTTTCTTCTTTTTTATATGAAGTATGAATGTAAAAGAAAGGATAATATTGTCACCTAATATGATTGTTTGACTTGTATCATTCTTCTTTTTTCTATGACTAAAATTTTTTTTTTTTTAAGGAAAAAAAACAAAAAACCTACCACCTCAAGTACATGTGCGTCTGCGAATATGTGATTATAAATATAGGTGTGAGTAAGTGAGTGTGTGTGTGTGTGTGTGTGTGTGTGTGTGTGTGTGTGTGTGTGTGTGTGTGTGTGTGTGTGTGTGTGTGTGTGTGCATTTGTGTGTGTGTGTGTGTGTGTGTGTGTGTGTGTGTGTGTGTGTGTGTGATTTGTATGTGCATTTGCCTGCGAGCGTACATGCGTGAGTGAGTTGCGTATATGTATGTATGTATGTATGTATGTATGTATGTATGTATGTATGTATGTATGTATGTATGTATGTATGTATGTATGTATGTATGTATGTATGTATGTATGTATGTATGTATGTATGTGTGTGTGTGTGTGTGTGTGTGTGTGTGTGTGTGTGTGTGTGTGTGTGTGTGTGTGTGTGTGTAACCTACGTGTAGGAGTGAGTTTTACGTGTATTAGTATCATACTATTATCACTATTGTTGATATTATTCTTATTGTCATCATAATCATCATTGTATTATCTTTAGTTCTTTCTGAGTTCATTTTGTTGGTATGAGTCGTAACAATGTTGTAGCTAAGTATTTTGGGGTGGACTTTTCTTGGTTGCTAAGTTGTTTATTTCATTATGTTTCTTTGGTTGCTCTTTATCTATTAACGCTTCTCTTTTTCTTTTATAATCAAAATCATTTTATTGTGGCTTCTGATTTTCGTCTTCTGAAAGTGTGCATTTTTATTATTTTATTATGTATAATGTCCTTATTCCTTTATGTTGTTTGGTACTGCATATAGTTTTACTGTTTAGTATCTTTTTATCTTGATGTTTTCCCTGAAAAGGGCGGGGACTGGATGTAAAAAAGCACATGAGTGCTTATCTATTATCTTCGAATAAAAGAATTTTGCCTTGCCTTGCCTTGCCTTGCCTTGTCTTTCTCTTGAGTAACTTCCATTGCTTTGTAGCCAGCAATGCGCATTACTCATCAGCAGATGAACATGTTACAGTTTTATGTAAATACCTGAGTCCATCATGCCTGTGGAAGGACTGCCATCTACTTTAGACTGTGTGCTGAAAGCAGTGCTGTGTGACAGCCCGGTTTCGTCTTTTAACGTTGACGGCAGAGCCGGCAAAGACTTGTTTCATCTCCCTGTTACTGAAGACAGCAGTGTCGTGTACAGACGAAAGTGTCCGTCCTAAATCAACAGAGACCAGAGGAGGGCTGAGGTGCACAGAGCATAAAAGAAGGCAATTACTGCATCCCCGTCAAGGTTGTTTTTGCCAACTCTTCCGACCTTGTGTAATACTGCTGACCAGCCTGACTCCTGTTATTGCAGACATTTTTTTTTCATTTACCCAATGTTCTTCCCCTGTACCCTTGTTTTCAAATGGCTCACTGAAGACAAAGTACAGATTAAGATGTGACCAAATAATGTGAGCAAACAGACAGTGACGTTATTTTACAGTGAAGAAACAGAGTGTGACACTGAACAGGCAGGGTTGTGCAATTGTGAGGGGACAGGTGGCATGAACAAAACGCAAGTAACTATACTAGAGCACATGGATACTAACAGTGACTTTGAAGCAGAAGGTACTTGCGATTCTGAGCACAGAACTCTTGTTTCTGAATCAGATAAGAAAGATACAAGTTCAGAGTTGACTTACAGTAATATGGAGGCATGCTTTATGGTCTAATGACAATTTTAACAAGAAACTTGATGATCTTCTTGCCGTACCAGAATTTGCATAGGGAAGTAAATCTCTTCTGGATTGAAATCCTGGCAGAGATGTTTCTTAATTGCTCCCTAAGTTACTCAGTCCTTCGCTTTATTCTTGTTGTTATAGTATAATAAAAAAGCAGATGTAAGGCATAGGGACTTACATAACACAATTAACACCTTGATGTGGAAGCCATGTCATGTGATTATTTATACTGTTTTGGATTTTCTTTGTTTCATCAAACTGTTTGCTAACTTGGATATTTTGCTGTTGTGTGTATTCCTTTTTCCTTGTTTAAGGACACTCTGAGTCAAGACAATAAAGCATTTTGTCATCATTGTCATTGTCTTTCTCTTTTCTTTTTATTTGTTTCTTCATATATAATTATATAAAACATGGTGTTATGTACCTGGTAAGATGATGTTTGTTGAGAATTCTGACGAATTTCTCAATGAAACCTGAACAGTCTCTACCTGAGATAAGACACCATTGGTCGACATTTGTTGAGTGTGCAAGGAATAACAACTGAGTCAGTGAAGATACAACACACGATTGTTGAGAGTGGAAGGAATAAACACTGAGTCAGTGAAGATACAACACACGATTGTTGAGAGTGGAAGGAATAAACACTGAGTCAGTGAAGACACAACACACAATCTGCACAGCTTTGATCCACTGCAGGTGGGTAACAGAAACACAGGCAGGGCAGGTATGCTATTGTTCCTGTTTCATGCAGAAAAGTGAGTCAGAATTCTCAACAAGCTTTTCAGCAGGTATCAGCTTGTTTTTAATACTACTATCTCACTCAACTCTGTCCGTTTACTAGACAACTATGAGTACAGCCAGATACTAGATCGGTTTCATGATTACAGCCAGAACATAGATCGTTTCAATCAGCCAGCAAGTACAGTGGCTAGGTCTTGGATTATGAACTGAAAGGTTGTAGGTTCGAATCCTATAAAACTCATTGGAATCTTTCGGACTCTGGCCATCCCCTACCCAGAGTGAGTATGCCATGGGCTCATTGGGAAGACTGGAACCACACAGTTGAGCATAATATACTTCAAAGATGTGAGTTTGAGAGTGTTACGCAAATTCCCTAAACAAGACTGCAGGTGTCTGTATCTCTGGGGCCTGGTTGACGTCAATACTATGATAGTTAGCATAGAGTACAAGCCTGGCAAGTAGTTTCAAAGCAGATGTGCTTTCATGGCAGTATCAGTATGTCTTTTTCATTGTCAATGATCTTCATGCAACGAAAAATATGTCTCTAATTCAGCGGTCCCAGCTGCTCTGGTCTCATGGTGACCTCAGATACACTTCTGTGCCTGTTGTGAATTTGTGTCAAAGCCTTTGGGGCGGGGTGTTCATGGGAGACTGTCGTTGGAGGGACGTTGTGATGGTTGCCACCTCGTTAGGGCGACTCACTTAGTCTGACCCTGCGACTGAGCTAATACTTTCATTAGTCGAGGGCTTAGAAGGTTGTGTCCTGCGTATGTTGACTCAAAACAGGCACCACTGAACACCACCAAAGTGACACTGTAGCAGTGCAGGGCTCCTCTGGCTGGTGGTCATGTGGCAGCCTGTTATTGATGGGCTCCCTGTGGGATTCTGACCTTGAAGATGGGACATAAGGAATCTGGGTATGGCTGTGGCGTGGAGTTTGAAATGAGCAGCGTGGAAACAGCAGAACACAAACATTACAGAAGATGACTCAGCGAATAAAAAAGAAAAAAAGATAGTGTTCCCTGACTGCCTGTCTGAAATCTGTTTTCTCACTGTTAATACCTTTGCTATAAACTGGGCAAAAGTGGACTCCCTAGTCCAGCCAGCAGCTGTCATAACAACACTGATAGGCGCCTGTAACCTGTCTGCAGAAGCACCTGCCCCTCTAGTGCCATAAGCTGTATAACTCCAGGTATTTATACTGTATAACCCCAGGTATCTATGATGTATACTTCAGTATCTTCGCTGTATAACCCCAGGTATCTATGCTGTATAACTCCAGGTATCTATGCTGTATAACTCCAGGTATCTCTGCTGTATAACCCAGGTATCCATGCTGTATAACTCCAGGTATCTATGCTATATAGCACCCAGGTATCTCTGCTGTATAACTCCAGGTATCCATGCTGTATAACTCCAGGTATCCATGCTGTATAACTCCAGTTATCATGCTGTATAACTCCAGGTATCCATGCTGTATAACTCCAGTATCCATGCTGTATAACTCCAGTTATCTATGCTGTATAACTCCAGGTATCCATGCTGTATAACTCCAGGTATCTATGCTGTATAACTCCAGGTATCTATGCCGTATAACCCAGGTATGTATGCTGTATAACTCCAGGTATCTATGCATGGTATTAGTAACCCAGGTATCTATACTGTATAACCAGGTATCTATACTGTATAACCAGGTATCTATACTGTATAACCCAGGTATCTATATCTGTATAACCAGGTATCTATGCGTATAACCCAGGTATCTATGCGTATAACCCAGGTATCTATGCTGTAAACTCCAGGTATCTA
>CM060339.1:2310139-2317639 GCA_030674155.1 Stramonita haemastoma | reverse complement strand
TGATACAAGAGCTAGCAACACAAGTAGTCTAAGGGGTGGAAACACTTTGTTGATGCCCTACACACCACTTGGTGTAAAGGATGATGATGAGGAGATGATGATGATGATATGATGATGATGATATGATGATGATGATGATATGATGATCTGTTACGTTTGGCCAAACAGCTAAGTACTGTGGGACAGTATCCACGTCCCAGGTTTCCTGATATTTGGGGACAGAAAGCCTTTTTTTCAAATACCTATTTCACCAAAAGACAAACTAGTGGGTGACTACCCACTGCTTCAGTACCTGGTCTATGCAAATAAATAGAGACTGCACTGCAGGCTAAATTTTTAGTACTGTGCCTAACTTCAGAAGAGTAAAAAATCTTATAAAAAATATTACATCAAAATAAGATGAGTATCTAATACCCTTGCTACCAACAATTTGTTTCCATTTCTTAATGTAGAGTCATCTGCTTTCTGGGTAGATTGTCTCCACGAGTTCATGACTAGATCTGCTGCCCCATTGCTTATCCCGGAGCTAGTTAGATGGCACCTGAGATCTTGCAGACCAGCAGGTGAAGCCTCTTCAGCTGGACCAGGCGATGGACTGCTTCTGGTTGGCTGGGAAGGTGCAGTAAGTTCTGTCTGCAGGTCAGGCGCACAGGCTCTGCTGTCAACAACCGTAGGAGTATTGGGTAGCAGGCTTGAGTTGGCCAGTGTGGCATTAGCACAACACTCAGGCTGCCGTCCCTGTGCACCTGCTGAGGGAGTTGGGCGAGGACAGGGAGTGGGGGAAACAGAGACACGTGTGTGGCGCCATGAAAAACTGACAGCCTCAATCCCTTCGCAGCATGACTCATGGCTGAATAATTGGTGGATGAAGGAATCTCTCTCTCTCTCCTCTCTCTCTCTCTCTCTCTCTCTCTCTCTCTCTCTCTCTCTCTCTCACTCTCCCTTCTCCTCTCTCTCTCCTCTCTCTCTCTCTCTCTCTCTCTCTTCTCTCTCTCTCTCTCTCTCTCTCTCTCTCTCTCTCTCTCTCTCTCTCCTCCTCTCTTTTCTCTACAAAATAATTATTGTTCCAATTTTTTAATCTGTTCTCTTTACGTTTTAAAAATTTTTGTACAATATGAATTTTTACATTTATTTTTACCTGTCTCATCTGACTTACTGTTAATTATTCCTCATCTTTTCTCGTACAAAGAAATCAGGCAAGATGCAGCATGGAGAGTCCGTCAAAAGAGTCAGTTACGCGAAGTTAGCCACCAGAGTGAGTTGTGTTTTTGAGGACAAGGAGCATCCACGATATATTAATTTGTTATAGGTCTACATATTTCATGTCTCATTATTTGTTTCTGGTGGGTATGCTTTGTTCCAAGCATCAAACAAGGTAAGATCACTTTATCTGATCAAATTCGTCTTTTATTTAAGAAAAGTTGGTATCAAGGTTTTCTACAAGCTGGCAGGATGCTGCCAATGGTGCCAGACATCATGAGCACTTTGTTTTCTATTTCCTACGTAGCCTTTAGTTGGCCACAAAGGTCAGCTTATGCAGGGAAAATATACTCTGCCCCTTTATGTGAGTGTTTATAGGAGACATATCAGAGTGTCAGAGGGTCAGAAAGAAGTAGGTCTAAGTGTCAAAGTCAGATCATGGGCATCAGATTTGGGAAGCCTTATTGCCGAATGGGAACACCACTTCCAAAACCTAGGTGTCGAACTCCACAAAACTATGTCCGACCTATCCTCTCAAGTTTCTTGGTATCCAAGCGATGTTTACGCTAGACTAAAATCATATGTTCACCATGGTGTAATCTACTTGCTTGTGGTATTCTCTTTTAGACTATGCCATGTCCATTTTCCAGATGTTTTATGTGATCCAAGTGTACTCACTAGTTAAAGATTGTTGTTACTGGAAAGCTCCAGGAGTATCAAGCCTCTTTCATTTGTTTACTTTTGTCGCAATCTGGCCCACAAATGCCCTTCCAGTCTTTGTGGGTATCTACTCCTATCTTGGTGTTCCAGTCACCTTGTAAAACAAAGACGTCTTTCTTAGGAATTTATTTAGAACCCCTTGGCACAAAGAACATTAAAAAAAATGTTGAAATTAGTTTTTGCTTGGTTGAGGGAGACAGGTCATGTTTTCTATTATCCTGAGGACTTTGTTGACAGGAAGAAATGAGGTGGACTGCCTTCATAATGTTATGGAGACTGTTAGACTGTTTCGTTCATTGGGTTTTATAATAAACCCAGAAAAATCAGTGCTCAGTCCAACACAGACTATTCAATATCTTGGTGTTATCGTTTATTTAAAGAATATGTTCGTTGTAACAAAAGATCGGACAGAAAATTTAAAACCAGGCAGCGTACAGCTGTTAAAGAAGGAACAAGTACCTATCAGGAAAGTGGCTCAGGTAGTAGCCATGATGGTTGCTAGCTTTGTGTGTACTGTGTGTGTGAGAGTGCGTATTCGTGTGTCTCTGTGTGTGTGTGTGTGCGTGTGTGCGTGCGTACTTGCGTGCGTGCAGTGTGTGCGTGCGTGCGTGCGTGCAGGCGTTCGTGCTTGCGTGTGTGTGTGTGTTTGTGTGTGTGTGTGTGTGTGTGTGTGTGTGTGTGTGTGTGTGTGTGTGTGTGTGTGTGTGGTGTGTATGTTTGAGTGTATTTTCCCCCTGTTTACAGGAAGTCCATTTGGCAATAATCTGTTTGGAATAGGTCAAGCATGGACAGCATTTCAAGCGACAGTGATGGCCTAAAGTACAACACTACACACTGGACAGAGGAGTCATCATACAGGGAATACAGGGAATACCAAGTCTCTATAATCATCATGAAAATATGTTCTCCATGTATTCTTCTGTTGGGAGGCTTTGGAAACATCGCCACCATCTGCGTCATGCGTCGTATCAAGGACCACAACTCTTCTCAGCATGCTATCTTTATGTCCCTTGCCGTGTCTGATCTGACCTTGCTTTGTGTTCAGATGCCACGCCTCTGGATGTTGTACGTTTTCCAGGTTGATCTTGAGAAACTGCATGTGGTCATCTGCAAGCTTCGCCCCTTTCTGGTCTATGCCAGTGGCACGACCTCTGCCTGGCTGGTGACCTGTGTGACAGTGCAGAGAACAATGGCGGTCCTGTGGCCACACAGAATGCGAGTGATGTGCACTGTGCGAAGAACCTGGATTGTCATAGCAACACTTGCTCTCTTCGCAATTGCTTTGGATTTTCATCTTCTGATTGGAATTGACCTCAGTGGGGATAATGTATGTTATGCCGTAGCAGGCATGTATTTAGACTTCTTCGAATTGGTGTTTAGCTGGATAGATATGTGCATGGCCTCCATCTTGCCCAGTGTCTGTATGATTGTCTGTGACATTATATTGTCTGTCAGCCTGTTTAAAGCAGTGTCTTCTTCTTCTTCCATCTCTGCACGTGTGGAGTCAAATGTCAACACTGCACACAGCACTGACAGTCGGATGAAAACCTCCTACAGAACAACTGTCATGGTTCTGGCAATATCCTGTGCTTTTCTGGTGTTTACCCTGCCAGTGTGTCTGTATGTAGTGTGGTATACCCAACAACCGGATGATTATTTTAATCACCCTCAGACATATGCTACATCTGAATTGGTGTACGCATCAACACAACTTCTGTGGCTCACCAACAGCGCCATCAACTTTTTTCTCTACTGCCTGACTGGAACCAAATTCAGACGGGAGTTTCTCCACTGGATCCGCTGTGGTGCTCAGAGTCCCTCTGCTCCATCTGTCCATGAGACAGTTTCAGAGGCATCAAGGGAAGGAAGACACCAACATCATGGAAACATCCCAATGTCTAAATGACGCTATCATCATATTCCATGTAGAAAGAAACATTCTTCATATTCACATACACACCCACACCCACACCCTCAATCACACACACACACGCACACACACACACACACACACACACACACACACACACACACACACACACACACACACACACACACACACACACACACACACACACACACAGACACACAAACTCAAACACAAACACCTTGTAATTGGATATATTGTAAACTGACATAAATTGTTTCATTCAGGGTTTTGTTTTCAACTTTTAAATAATGGTATGAGGGATGTTGTAACTGATATAATTTGTTTGTTTAAACACTTTATGATTTCTTAAACTCCAAATGTGTGCAGGCGCCTATGTACACACATTTTGACTTTGACTTTGACTCTCTCTCTCTCTTTCTCTATCTCACACACACACACACACACACACCACACACACACACACACACACACACACACACACACACACACACACACACACACACACACGCACACACACACACACACACACACACACACCTCAGGCTAAATGACATGCCACCAGAACACTGACTATGGAACAGTGTAGTTCTTCTCACCAGCTGCCATCTCCACTGTGGACTCTTCAGGTCAGCTACAACAAGGGAATGGAAACAATGGATCTGAATCACCTGACATCAGGTGTTAAGAGCATTCTGTGTTCGGTGTTCTGAGCACACCTCATGCCTGGAGTATGTGTCAGCAGTGTGTAGCTTCAGTGTAGGTCCTCCATGAGGAAGTCAGAAACAAGGTCATAGCAGGTCTGCCACCTTCATCCATCCATCTCCACAACACATACAAAACACTGCTCTTGGCCAAGGCTAAAGCTGTGTCGGTTATTATTGTCAGGCATACAATAAAATGTTGTTATGTTGTCAAATTAATGTTGTGTTGAGATGACCTAACCATGACAAGCTCTTAACATACGAACCTGCACTCCTCTTTAACCCTCTTGTTGCAGATGCTTTCAACCCATTATTATGCCCCTTTAAAGTCATCTCCACCCTGTTAGGCACCAACAGAGCCAACTGTCACTCTTTTGAAAGAGGTTTATGCCTACAACTAACAGAGCCATCTGTCACTCTTTTGAAAGTGGTTTATGCCTAAAACTAACAGAACCAACTGTCACTCTTTTGAAAGTGGTTTATGTCTAAAACTAACAAAGCCAATTGCCACTCTTTTGAAAGGGCTTTATGCCTAAACATTTTTGAGAGTGCTGAAAAATTATGTCTATAGGTTTTCCAATACAAATGGCAGTATGGGCAGGGATTTTGCTGGGGTTGTGTTGGCAGGACTGCAATGCCTTGTCAACAGTATTGACCCAGAGTAACAATGCAAGTTCAAAGATGGATGATCCATAGTTTTCATGATGCTATCAGTAATTCACCTGCATAGAAAAAACACCAAGAACAGCAGATCTATTTTTCTTCACCATCATTGACCTTACAAATGCATTCAATGTCATGAGCAGAAGAGGTCTGTTCCAAATGCTGAAGAGCATTGATGCCCCCAAGGCTGCTCAGCATCACAACTAGCCTCCTTTCACTACATCAAGGGTGCCGTCAGCCATGATGGTGAAAACTTGAAATCTTTTGCAGTCAAGAGTGGTGTGTTACAAGGATACGTCCTTGCCTCTAGCTTGTTTGGTATTTTCTTCTCCATGCTGCTGAACTGTGCCTTCAGACAGTCCATGAAAGGAGTCCATGCACACAGCAGAAAGGATGGACAGCTGGTTGATGTGGCCCACCTAAAAGCCAAGACCAAAGTTGGATAAGTTTTTATAAGAAAGATGATGGTGTTTGCAGGTGACATTGCCCTCACTGATACAGAGTGACGGAGGAGTCCAGTCTTTAGTCTCCCTGGACACTTGGTTTTCTCTTTGATATGGGTGGAGCTGTTCTGATGGTGCCACCATTGCCTTGAAGAGGGCAGCCTGTCTTGAGTATTTATTTTTCTCTCTTTCTTTCTTTTCTTTCTATCTTTCTTTCTTTCTTTCTATCTTTCTTTCTTTTCTTTCTTTCTTTCTTTCTTTCTTTCTTTCTTCTTTCTTTCTTTCTTTCTTTCTTATTATATTTTGTTCTTTTATATCGAGGATAATGGTATAAGCACTCATGTGCTTTTTCATCCAGTCCCCATGTGTATGCAGTTGTGTAAATATTGTCATCTGTTCCCACCAGCACATAATGGACTACTCTTAAGAAAAGCGGAACAGGATTTAACGTGTGCGCATGATGTTCTGCGTGCATTCGCACACGGGGCCTCGGTTTATAGTTTCATCCAAAGACTTTTGGGAAGAGTGGAGTGGAGTCAGCACTGATGTTAACTCCAGTGGAAAAATCCCCTCCAACGGGAATCAAACTCGGGTCGTCAAATTGTCAGCGCAATGTTCTGACCACTAGGCTATCAGTGTTTGTGTGTGTGTGTGTGTGTGTGTGTGTGTGTGGTGTGTGTGTGTGTGTGTGTGTGTGTGTGTGTGTGTGTGTGTGTGTGTGTTGTGTGATTCCTTTTGCTTTGTCTCTGGCAATTTTTTGAAGCCCTTTTGGAAACAAAATGAACGGGGAAAACAACAGAAAAGGAGACCAGTCCAGCTAATACTAAAAGCTTCCATTGCATAAGCATGTGAACCAGGTTGAAAAGACACATAGTTTTAACTAGTAGTTTATGTCTGAGGGAAACGCATCCACTTCAACCAGCTGCCATCACTTTGTGCTTAGTGCCTTGGGTTACAGACTGGAAGGCTGCAGGTTCAAATCTTATAAATGACATTGGGATTTTTCAGACCAGCCAGCTTCTTACCAGAATGTGCTGTGGGTTCATTGGGAATACTGGGACAGCACAGTTGAGTTTCATCCATTTTACAGATCACAGCTGTCAGTTTTCCCCACTTTCAGCTTTTCTCAGCTGCTAATTATTCCATCTTGTCCCAGCCCAGATGGGACACAGCTGGTGCTATTCATACCAGACACTGACAACATATGGACAAGGTGAAAGGAAAGGGCATGGTAAATTTAGCACTTTTGGCTGAGTGATGTTGACTTTGTGTGCTATGAGATGCAAGTTTGACCGTGTTGCTCAGATTACCTACCCAACACTGCAGGAGCATCTCTCAGCCCCAGTTGATCCCAAGATATATTATGGTAGTAAGCATAGATAAAAACCCTGTCAAGTAGTCCCTCAAGGAGTAATTATTATGCACTTCCATATCAGTTTCTTTACATCATCCTTATGATCATTATCGCCATGCAATAAAAACAAAATATCCTCTGATTCGGTGGCCTCAGTTGCTCTGGTCTCATGGTGACCTCAGATTCTCTTTCCACATACACTTCTGTGCCTGTGGTGAGCTTGTGTCAAAGACTTTGGGTTGGAGGCTCTACGGGTATGGTCGTTAGAGGGACGATGTGGTGGTCACCACCTTGGTTGGGTGGATCCCTCGGTCTGTCTCCGCGACTGAGCTGATATTGTCTTTAGCAGGGGGCTTAGTAAGGGATGTCCTGTGTATGTTAGCTCAGAACGAACACCACTAAATACCACCAACGTGACACAGCAGCAGTGCAGGGCCTCACTGGCTGATGGCCTCATAGTGGCCTCGTATTGTGGACTCCTTGTGGACTTTGACCCTGAGGATGCAGTAAAACAACTCTAAGTGTGGC
>CM060339.1:2302639-2305139 GCA_030674155.1 Stramonita haemastoma | reverse complement strand
GGTGTCACAACACGACACCTGTGTGCTTGCTTTTTTTAAAAAAATAATTGTGCTGTCCGCTCCCACCGGCACACGATGGCCTGCTCTTTTGAAAGGTGGAACGGGTTTTAACGTGTACAGAAAGTTGTCAATAGAAATGACCCTCAGCTCCCAATGTCACTAACAGCTTCAAAATCAGAGAGCACTGGCATAATCACCCATTAACTTTTTCGAGAACCAGGACAAATATTGGCGAAAGAAGCTTGCTATTATTATTCAGGTAGTGATTTTTGGAATAATCTTAAAAATGTTTAAAATACATCAACAACAAAAACTCAGCTTTAGATACAACGAAGAATTATTTAATGCATGAATGCCTAAGAGCTGGCGTATGAGTCATATCAGTCATGCTTACATTAAAGACATAAGCACTTTTCCATCCCGTAAGTATGTTTCAGGTGTGATTTACTGTGACTGAAAATATTACACAGTTACGTGTCCTGTGTATGAATGTGGAAGGGGTGGGGGGTGGTGGTGGAGAAAGGCATTTCTATTTTAGTTTATCACCCTTGTTTGGGATAGCAGAAGAATAACAAAAGAATAACTCCTGTAATTTCATTATTGTTGATATTCAAAAGACAATGCTCAATTAGTTGTATTAAGGCTGTATGGCAAGAGTGGTTTTCTGTAAAGCCTGACTGGTTTTCATTAATTAGATCATATATTATCAAAATGAGAATGTAAGTGAAAATGTATATGTTTTTCTAATGGTTTAGATAGAACTGACAGTATGGATATTGGTCTATAGTTCGGTGGTAGGGTCTCCTGATTTGTGTAAGGGTATTACTTTTTCTCGTTTAAATTTCAATGGGAAATGATTTTTGTCAATACACAAGTTATAGCATATGCACTGATTTTTAATATTTTGCTATCGATTTTGTCAATGTCCTTCGATCCTGACTGCTTCAATTTGAGTAAGCTATTAAGCACTTCTATTACTGTTATTGGGGGTATAATAAATTCAAGTGATATGCTCTTTGATGAACAGTATTTAAAAAAAAAAAATTCAGCTCGTTTGTTTTTGTTTTATCATTAGATACTACTATAGAATCAGTAATGTTTGCAAAGTGAGAATTCAGGGTGTGTGTGTGTGTGTGTGTGTGTGTGTGTGTGTGTGTGTGTGTGTGTGTGTGTGTGTGTGTGTTGTGTGTGTGTGCGCGTGCGTGCACCCGCAAGTTTGTGACAACAATTAATGTATTCAATCGAATGTACTTATTAGATATTACTTTACCTCTTTCAGTTTGGCTATCATTCCGTGTTTTTTATATTCTTTATTGCAAAATCAAATTGCTGATGTTAGGTTTGTGCCCTTGCCAAAATTTTTTTTTTCGTAGTAGCCATAACTACTTTCAGCACTCTCTCTCTCCTCTCTCTCTCTCTCTCTCTCTCTCTCTCTCTCTCTCTCTCTCTCTCTCTCTCTCTCTCTCTCTCTCTCTCTCTCTCTCTCTCTCTCTCTCTCTCTCTTGTATGATGGTGTTGACATAACTGTTGTGAATGCTCATAGATATCTGGGTATTATTTTTTCTAGTCGTTTGAGTTTTGTTGCTGCCCGTAAAGACCTCTGCAGCAGAGCAAATAACGCTCTGTTTTTTTATTGCAAGAAAACTGTCACCGATAAATAACAATTATTTGCAACTTTTTCTTTAAAAGTTTGATGCTCAGATACAGCCCATGTCCAATATGGATCTGAGTTATGGGGTGTAGACAATGGTGCTGCTGTACAGTGTGAGTCCTTTCCTTTATTTGGTTTAAATAAATTTTGGGTGTTGAAATGAGAACACCAAATGACTTAGTGTATGGTGAAACAAATAGGTATCCCATTTACATCAATTCTGCAGTCAAATGTGTCCGTTACTGGTTTAAACTGTTAAAAATGAGTAATGACAGGCTACCACGTAAGGCCTATTACATGTTGTGTAACTTAGATGCAACAGGTAAAATCAACTGGGTAACTAATGTACGAATATGTATATGCGAGCTGAGACTGGGCTATGCGTGGAAACCTCAGGGGGTAAGTAATGAAAAAGCATTTATACAAACTCTTCGCCAGCAGCTAGTAGACTGCAGATAGCAAACTTGGGAAACTCACATTCAATCAAGTAGTAGATTTGACATATACAAATTCACAGTTCAACACATATTTTGAAAACAATATCGTTCTCTTACTAAGGACAGACATTTACAACTCACTCTTACCAGATTATGGTATTTCGGAGATTAAAGCACATGTCTATCGCTACGAACAAATGAATGAAGTTGATTTCTTGCGTCCACTCTGAAGAGTCAATTGAAGATGAAGTTCACTTGGTTTGGACCTGCCCTTTCTTTTCTAATCTGAGAGCGAAGTTCATCCCATCCAAGTTCTTTAGGCAGCCTTGCTTCTTTCGGTTTTCCCTATTGATGGCATCAAATAACCAAAGCATTGTGCGAAATCTAGCATTGTACTTATACAAAGCTTTTC
>CM060339.1:2295139-2300139 GCA_030674155.1 Stramonita haemastoma | reverse complement strand
TCTGGAGGAAAGTCCAGTCTGACAAGTAAGGTTTAACATTCTGGCTGGCCCACTTCAAAGTAAAGCCATGCTACTTCACCAGTCTCTGTGCTGTGTTTTTCCTGGCTTTTTTTGCTTGTCAGTAAAAGGGAACGAATGATGGAGTTCCCTGGAACTCAACAGCTGTGTGTTCGAGGCCAAGGCGAGCCACCTTGATGGAGGACATCGGCTGTACCCTGGCATGGAGAGGGATGGGCTCCGCCATGCGGACACTGCCCAAGAGACACAACATGAGGAGGAAAACCAATGCTGCTTCCATACCGGTGTAATAAGCCAAAATTACTCTGCAACAAACACTACCATAGTCATTTTGGCAACGCTGAAAGCACTATCAGCAGTGCTTATAGCACAGGCCTTCATGCCAAAAACACTATTTTCCCCTACGCCAATGACACTATCCTCAAGCAAAAATACTATTCAAGTATGCTAAAAATACTATCCTGATCAACGATCACGCTAAACAAACAACTGTCATGACGTCAAAAGTGCTACTCTCACCTCGTTCTTTTATGGAATACTATATCAACCCACATAAAGCATTATCCTTATAGTTGATGTGACTATTCCTATTGAATATGTTGATAATGTGAAGCTGAAAAAATTGCATATCATAGCCAATCAGGTAAGTATTTCTGCTGTAGAAGTCGATAATGTCTTACAGTAGGTCATTTATTGTAATGAATGTTTATTATCTATTCGTTGATAACACACCAAAATCGAAAACAGAAAGTGCGGGGTTCGATCCCAGCTTGCTGCCTCGGTCAAAGGGGGATTTTTCTCCAGGGTCAACCTCTGTGCAGACTCTATTGTCCCCCCAAAATCCCGAAGACGGAATGCGATTGCCCACGCAGCGGGATTAACAACAAAAACGGTCGCACACATAAACATCACCTTTGGTGTCCTCACAGTGTTTAGCTGAGGTCAGAGAAAAAAAATGAAAAAAAAATGTATAAAACTCAAGTTATAATATTAATGTTCACAGTTTAGTTTTTGATGGAATGCCGTGATGCATGCAGTGTCGACTGGCTTTGTGGCAATGAACAAAACATGATATGGTGTCCATTTTATCTAATTTCCTTCTTTCAGAGTAACATAGTATTATTTAAATGCTATCATGTTGAGTGATTACTTGTATCGATAGTAGTGTTGACTTATGTAATCTAAATTTCTGTTAACAAAGCGTACACACGGCATTTACTTACCTATATCCTGTTTTATTGCAAGGAATGCTTTTTTAAAAACTTGATCAAAGACACGGACTGTCTTTGCTTCATTTCTCCTTTAAGCACCAGCTCATGCTAATTCAGTAAATGTCACCAGTATGGGGAAACAAGGTCTCTTAGTTATAACAGCTTACAAAGAGAGAAGGAGATTGGAGAGACAGATGCTGAGGCAGACAGACAGAAAAAAAGGTACAGGCAAAAATACAGAAAATGACAAATTGACAGAGAGAATTAGACAACAAGAGAACAAGACAAACAGGAACTAGCAGACAAACAGAGAGGGAGTGTAACAGAGACAGGCTGCCAGGTATACCATGACATTATTATTGAAGTAAACAAAATAAAACAAAAATCCAAAGAAATGATGATTTACTACAACAGAACTCTGCTATTGATTGTTTAAAATACAAACAAATGAAAGTGAACAATAGAGACATAACTCTTTGGCATGGTGATTGTTGTACCCTACTTTATTTGACAATCTGAGGAAACTAAACAAAAGCATAAAAATAAGTTTTGTAGTTTTCACAGAAAAAAAATAATGTGTAAGTAACAATAAACATTATATTCATACAGTAATGATACTGATAACAATGTACACTGACAATACTAATATGGATTCATTTGCGTATAATGGCATTCATTCTGGCAAACATTACATACAACATGTTGACAATATTTTTGCTAAAAATTACAAAAAAATTAATGCAAAAGATCATTTATCATCAAATCAGACATCAAACTACCAACCATAAACATCTTCTAATAGATGAAAACGTTAACATCACTGTCAAAAAGAATTAGCAACTAAACGTACCTTATGAAATCCAGTTGAACAAAACGAAAGTTGTTTTTTTTTTTTCATTTTCCCCCATGTCTGTGTGTGTTGTGTCGATTTAGCTTTTTTCTGCTGAAGGTACTGGTCTTAAAAAACTGGGATAGTGTTTTCAGCAGGATGTCTAAACCACCAAAAACAACTGCAGTAGAGTGTTTATTGACAATGAGATGTTTTGGGCGTGGGTAGTCTGTAAGCGATAATGTTTTTAGCTTAGAGATAGTGTTCACAGCATGCGCCAAAGTCACTAAGGTAGTGTTTATAGCATGTGCAAAAGTCACTACGGTTGTGGTTATGGCATGAAAGCCCTACGCCAAAACCACTACAGTAGTCTTTATTGCAGGGTGGTGTTTTGAGCTGTTACACCCACGTGGTCCTCACCCAGTATAAGGACCTGCCATCCGTTGCTGACCATCAGGACGGAAGTGGAAAGTATACAACTGTTGGTCCAACATCACTGCGTGCCAGAAACAGCGTCACAATTTATTTTATTTTTTATTTATTTAAATAAATTGGCACATGGAGCATAAAGTGGAGGAACTCATATGAAATGAACAGAAAAGAAATGAAAAGATACAGATGGAACATCTGAGTCTGGACTCTGAGAGATAGGCTGGAAACACTTTGGAGAAACCTCTACCCCTGAAGACCACAAACTCTACTCCAGTGGCAGTGAAGACAAACATGAGCATGGAGTTGGATTCCCCATCCACAAAGACACTGCGAATACCATCATGGGGTGTTGACCAGTCTCCAGCCCACTCATTACCATCCGTCTGAGGGCTGCACCTTGTAACATCACCATCATTCAAGCTTATGCTCTAACAAAAGACTATGAAGACGAGGACGTTGAAGACTTCTACAATTGATTGCAAGAGGTCATAGATCAGATGTCAAAGAAGGACATCATTGTATTTCAAGGTGACTGGAATGCAAAAATAGGAGTAGAGGCGAACAAGAATTGGCAGGGGATATGTTGAAAGTATTGCAACCCTGAGACCAATGAAAGAGGCTTGAGGCTTCTAGAATTTGCCAGTCTTAACAACCTGATGGTGGTGAACACATTATTTTGGTCCACACAAACCATTTAGTCTTTGGACATGGCACACCCCAGGAGGAGATCACCACAATCAATTTGACTACATCATGGTCAAACAATGCTTCCAATCAAGTGTCAATATTGCAAAGACCAGGACCTTTCCAGGAGCAGACATAGGAAGCGATCATGAGCTTGTGATGATGACATTTAGACACAGCCTCAAAAGTATGAAGAAACAGGGCAATGTAAGAATAAAGTTCAACCTCGACACACTAAAGGACCCAATCATAGCAGAAAATTTCAAATTTACGATAGGAGGAAAATTTGCCCCACTCCTCGTTTTTGACAACCAGGACACTGAAGTAGACACCCTGATTAACAGCTTTAACACTGTGGTGACTGAAACAGCCAGCAGCATCCTCGGCAAACGCCGGCCAACGAAAAAGCCCTGGATCACAAAAGACATATTGAAGCTATGTGACAAATGCAGAGAACTGAAGTAAAGGAAGAAAAAGGCAGAGAATGCAATATTATACAGAGAAATCAACCAATAAGTTTTTTTAAAAAGGCATGAGAAAAGCAAAGGAGACATGGATTGAGGAACAATGCAAAGCTATCAAAGAAAACTTGCAGAAAACAATGGCAAGAAAGCTTACCACCTTGTTAAAGATCTGACAAGCTCAGAACCACTACCATCAAAGACAAAGCAGGGAAGTATCTCACTGAAGATCAAAATAGTGGACTGAGTACTGCTCTGAGCTGTACACTTACACAACAACAGGAGACCCCAAGGTGCAAGGTGTCCCTCCACCAACCAACAACATCAGCTACCCATCCTACGGGAAGAAGTTAGAAGTGCAATAAACTCACTAAAAAGAGGGAAGTCAGCAGGAGTGGACAACATTCCATCAGAACTGGTCCAGACAGGAGGAGAGACCATGATAGAGGTGCTGCTTACTATCTGAATAAGATCTCGGAGACAGGGGAGTGGCCAACACCTTGGACACAGTCCCTGATTATCCCTCTCCCGAAGAAAGGCAACTTACAACTCTGCCAAAACTACCACACCATCATCCTGATCAGTCATCAAAGCAATGTAACGCTAAGAATCTTAAACAGACTAAAACCTCAAGCTGAGGAGATCATCGAAGAAGAGCAAGCAGGGTTCAGTGCAGGATGGAGTACAACAAAACACATTTTCAATCTTAGAATACTCTGTGAGAAATACTTGCAACACCAACAAGATCTTGACCATGTCTTTGTGGACTTAAAAAAGGCATTTGGCAGAGTCTGGCATGCAGCTCTGTGGGCAACCATGAGGTTGTATATCATCAATGCCAACCTGATCAGAGCCGCAGAATGCCTGTATAACAAGGCAATCAGAGCAGTTCACTGTAACAACATTGGAGATTGGCTCCAAACCACAATTGGAGTATGCCAAGGATGCTTGCTCTCTCCCACCCTCCTCAACGTCTTCTTAGAAAGCATAATTGCTGATGCACATAAAAACCATGAGGGAACAGTCAGCATTGGAAGCATGACAATCATAAACTTACGTTTTGCCGAAGACATTGACGGCCTTGATGGAGAACAAGAGCTAGTCAGTCTGGTAAATCACCTTGATGAAGCCTTAACAGCATATGGCGTGCCATCAGTGCAGAGAAAACTCAGCTGATGACAAATAGTGCCAATGACATCAGCAATGACGTAATTATAGATGGTATGAAAATCCAGACGGTCCATAGCTTCAAATATCTGGAATAAGATATTTATGTTCCCAGATGTGCATGTATTTATAAGTATGGTAGATAAAAATTCCCATAGTTTTAGTATTACAAGAATGTTGTGTTCTGGTTATAGATGA
>CM060339.1:2287639-2292639 GCA_030674155.1 Stramonita haemastoma | reverse complement strand
CAACTAACAGAGCCAACTGTCACTCTTTTGAAAGAGGTTTATGACTTAGCATTTTTGAGAGTGCTGAAAAATCATGTTTATAGACTTTCCTATACAAACGGCAGTTTTGTTTTTTATTCTCTAGAACTGAACTTGAACATGGACAATTCCCTTGTTGTCATGGGGTTTTTAGGTGCTATCAGCAGGTTATACTCACAATGTGTCATAATTTTATAACCCCCTTTTACAAGAAGACTTGAAAATCTAAAAACGCACAAAAGCAAACTAAAAACTATTTTTTTAATAAGAAAAAAAGCCCTAAGAATGTCATCATTTGGTATGATAGTGAACTGAACAGTAAGTAACAGGTCACACACACCAAGTGAGCACATGCATGCTGTGTGATCATCAGCTGACAGTCCAGGTGAGCACACCCATGCTCTGTGATCATCAGCTGACACACCAGGTGAGCACACCCATGCTCTGTGATCATCAGCTGACACACCAGGTGAGCACACCCATGCTCTGTGATCATCAGCTGACACACCAGGTGAGCACACCCATGCTGTGTGATCATCAGCTGACACATCAGGTGAACACACCCATGCTGTGTGATCATCAGCTGACACACTAGGTGAGCACACCCATGCTGTGTGATCATCAGCTGACACACCAGGTGAGCACACCCATGCTCTGTGATCATCAACTGACACACGAGGTGAGCACACCCATGCTTTGTGATCATCAACTGACACACGAGGTGAGCACACCCATGCTGTGTGATCATCAAGTGACACACCAGGTGAACACACCCTTGCTCTGTGATCATCAAGTGACACATCAGGTGAGCACACCCATGCTGTGTGATCATCAAGTGACACACGAGGTGAACACACCCATGCTGTGTGATCATCAAGTGACACACCAGGTGAACACACCCATGCTGTGTGATCATCAAGAGACACACCAGGTGAACACACCCATGCTGTGTGATCATCAGCTGACACACCAGGTGAACATACCCATGCTGTGTGATCATCAGCTGACACACCAGGTGAACACACCCATGCTGTGTGATCATCAGCTGTGGACAGGTCAGCTACAGGTGTGAGGGAAGGTGTGTGTTCCTTCCTCAGCCACACCTGCAAGGTTCACCACGGGCCAGATTCTGCATATAGAACCGTTCATCCATTATTAAGGTAGCCACGTTCTGACTTCAAGGACAACGTTTAAAGATGACACCAGTGTGTGTGGTTTAAATTGTTTTTTAATTGCCATCCATTCCTACATGCACACAGTGGCCTACTTATCTAAAACGTGGGATAGGTGTCACACTTTGCAAATGTGTTTCCAGGTGTTTTGACTGGGTCCTCTTCATGATCTTTTGTGTGTCTGACGGAGAGAAGGGATTGTCCCTCAGGATATGCACAAGGCAAATAACATTACCCTGTACAAGAACAGAGTGACAGCTCTCTTTGTGAAAACAAAACAAAACAGGAAAATGAAAACGATTTTATGTTGATCTCAAATTCCGTTCATTTAATGACCAGAGTATGCATCCCTATTGTAGTTTATCTCTGGTACTTTATGACATAGACACTGTGTAAAATCTTTGTGAATGTGATTTGTAAGAAGGCTTGGTGCCCCATTTTTTTCACAAACCATAAGATTTTCTTGGTTTGTCACAAAGGTGGGACTGACATAAGCTACAGCTTGATGTTTTGTCCCCTGTAATGCTACCAGTGGCTTGTGCTCTTGTAGTTATGCATTGAACAACAGTTATTTGAACCAACACGTGACTGCAGTGACTGCAATGACTACCAGAGCATCTCTCCATCGGGCATTATGGGCAAGGATTTTGCTGGGGTTGTGTTGGCAGGACTGCAATGCCTTGTCAACAGTATTGACCCAGAGTAACAATGCAGGTTTAAAGATGAAAGATCCATAGTTTTCATGATGCTATCAGTAATTCACCTGCATAGAAAAAAACACCAAGAACAGAAGATTATACTTTTCATCACCATCATTGACCTGACAACTGCATTCGATGTCGTGAGCAAAAGAGGTCTGTTCCAAATGCTGAAGAGCATTGATGCCCCCAAGGTGCTCAGCATCACAACTAGCCTTCTTTCACCACATCAAGGATGCCGTCAGCCGTGATGGTGAAAACTTGAAATCTTTTGCAATCAAGAGTGGTGTGTTACAAGGATGCGTCCTTGCCTCAAGCTTGTTTGGTATTTTCTTTTCCATGCTGCTGAACTGTGCCATCAGACTGTCCATGAAAGGAGTCCATGCACACAGCAGAAAGGATGGACAGCTGGTTGATGTGGCCCACCTAAAAGCCAAGACCAAAGTTGGATCGGTTTTTTATTAGAAAGATGATGGTGTTTGCAGGGGGCATTGCCCTCACTGATACAGAGTGACGGAGGAGTCCAGTCTCTAGTCTCCCTGGTCACTTGGTTTTCTCTTTGATATGGGTGGAGCTGTTCTTAAGGTGACACCATTGCCCTGGAGAGGGCAGCCTGTCTTAAGTATTTATTTATTTATTTGTTTATTCATTTATTCATTTATTTATTATTATATTTTATTCTTTTATATCAAGAATAATGGTATAAACATTCATGTGCTTTTTCATCCAGTACCCATGTGTATGCAGTTGTCTAAATATTGTCATATGTTCCCACCGGCACACAATGGCCTACTCTTAAGAAAAGCGGAACAGGAATTAACGTGTGTGCAAGATGCTCTGCGTGCGTTCGCACACAGGGCCTCGGTTTATAGTCTCATCCAAAAGACTTTGGGGGACAGTGGAATCAGCACTGATGTTAACTCCAGTGGAAAAATCCCCTCAAACCGGAATCGAACTCGGGTCGTCAAATTGCCAGCGCAATGTTCTGACCACTAGGCTATCACGTCCCTCTACCCACCCTTGTGTGTGTGTGTGTGTGTGTGTGTGTGTGTGTGTGTGTGTGTGTGTGTGTGTGTGTGTGTGTGTGTGTGTGTGTGTGTGTGATTCCTTTTGCTTTGTCTCTGGCAATTGTTTGAAGCCCTTTTGGAAACAAACTGAACGGGGAAAACAACAGAAAAGGAGACCAGTCCAGCTAATACTAAAAGCTTCCATTGCATAAGCATGTGAACCAGGTTGAAAAGACAAATAGTTTTAACTTGTAGTCTATGCCTGAGGCAAACACATCCACTTCAACCAGCTGCCCTCACTTTGTGCTTAGTGCCTTGGGTTACAGACGGAAGGCTGCAGGTTCAAATCTCATAAATGTCATAGGGAATTTTCGAATTCCAGCCAGCTTCTTACGAGAGAGAGTGTGCAGTGGGTTCATTGGGTTTCATTCATTTTACAGATCACAGCTGTCAGTTTTCCCCACCTTCAGCTTTTCTCAGCAGCTAATTACGCCATCCTGTCCCAGCCCAGATGGGACACAGCTGGTGCTATTCATACCAGAAACTGACCAGATATGGACAAGGTCAAAGGAAAGGGCATGGTAAATTTAGCACTCTTGGCTGAGTGATGTTGAATGTGTGGGCTGTAAATGCGAGTTTGACTGTGCTACTCAAATTACCTACCCAACACTGCAGGAGCATCTCTCAGGCCCAGTTGATGCCAAGATATATTATGGTAGTAAGCGTAGAGAACAGCCCTGTCAAGTAGTCCCTCAAAGCATAATTATTATGCACTTCCATATCAGTTTCATTACATCATCCTTATGATCATTATCGCCATGCAATAAAAACAAAATTGCCTCTGATTCGATGGCCTCAGTTGCTCTGGTCTCATGGTGACCTTAGATTCTCTTTCGACATACACTTCTGTGCCTGTGGTGAGCTTGTGTCAAAGACTTTGGGGAGGAGGCTCTATGGGTATGGTCGATAGAGGGACGATGTGGTGGTCACCACCTTGGTTGGACGACTCACTCAGGCTGGCTCCGCGACTGAGCTAATATTGTCATTAGCAGGGGGCTTAATAAGTGATGTCCTGCGTATGTTAGCTCAGAACAAGCACCACTAAATACCACCAACGTGACACAGCAGCAGTGCAGGGCCTCACTGGCTGGTGGCCTCATAGTGGCCTCGTATTGTGGACTCCTTGTGGACTTCTGACCCTGAGGATGCATGCAGCAAAACAACACCGGGTGTGGCTGTGGCAAGGAGATTGAAAATGGGCGGTGTGGGAACAGCCGGATGTGAACGTCACAGAAGCTGAGGCAGCAAGAAATAAAAATCCACATCAGGTGAGAAGGCCAGTAACGCCAGTGTCTCCTTGAGTGGGTTTGTGTCTAGTTTCCGTTCAATTATCAATATTCAGATGTCTATACAGTTTGTCTGCCTTTACATTTTATGATCCAGCAATATGAACACAGCTGATAGTGATATTTTTGCTGATACACCAGTTCCAGATTTCTGAGGTCAAATTGTCTAGGGATTCTGATACGCTAGATCCCCTTTTGTTTATACAACTGACAGCTGTGCTGTTGTCAGATCTGACACGAACATCAGTGTCAGCAGCAGACGACAGTAAAGCCTGTAAGACTAGAAAAATAGCTTTCAGTTCGCGATAGTTCATAGTTATGATGTTCTTTATCAGTAGTGACCCACAAGCCCTGAGTAGAAGTTTCACCTTTCTTATGATCTGTACACACACTCCCAATCCCTCACCAGAACTGTCAGCAGACAAAGTGGCCTGGGCAGGTAGGACTTCAATATTTCCTCTTTGCTGAGGTAAGTGTGTGACCCACCACTTAAGGTCGTCTTTGTCCCTAACCCACAGAATCACAAATCTGTCCCAATTGCCAGCACAACTTTTAAGAGCAGCGTTTTTACTGTATTCCAGAGAGCAGTGATGGAGTTACCCATGGGGAACACCAATCAGTCTAGGAACCATCAGGCCTAAGAAAGATCCTACTATCCTATTTTAACCCTTTCCCTGCTGTAGTAGATTACTACACACACACACACACACACACACACACACACACACACACACACACACACACACACACACACACACA
>CM060339.1:2270994-2277539 GCA_030674155.1 Stramonita haemastoma | reverse complement strand
GGGTGAGAAAATAGCCGTAAAGTGCCTTTTCCAAGGGCACAACGCCATAGTGGAATAGCTGGGATCGAACCCGCAACCTTTAGATTACGAGTACAACGCCCTAACCACTAGGCCATAGCGGCGGCGATAGAGGACAACCAATAGCAAAGTAAGCACACTGCCAACAAAAAAACAAAACTAGTCAATACAAGTATGACAAGAGCAATTGAAGATAAAAATCCAAACACACTCAAACTCTTTCCTTCTATGTTCCCCACCTTCCCTCACTGAGTCTCTACCTTACCCGCCCACGCATCCCTTCTTTGCAAGATTTCCCTAGGACTAAATATCAACCAAATCAAACGAAATTGAGCAAAAGGCATACACACACGTATAATATACACATGCACGTACGTACGTACGCACGCAAGTACGCACACACACACACACGCACGCACACACACACACACACACACACACACACACACACACACACACACACACACACACACACACACACACACACACGCGCGCGCGCGCGCGCGCGCGCGCCTCTATTATCATTGGGAACTTGAAAAACTATGCAAAATATCTAACACACTCGCGCACACTATATGATCGCAATCAATATTACAATGTTCAATGATGGTATAACAGTTATTTCCAGTGAAGTCATAAGTGCTTTAAGAAGGAGTAGGAAGCAGTACGTTGATGCATCCTCTTTCATTTCCCTGGTCTTTCCTTTAAGATCTTCACAGCTCATCTGTGGCCAGTCTCTCCATGTCTTCTGGATCATTCTTTCCTGTCAGTAATAGTACAATACAAGGCCAAATGCATAGTCCAGTCAGTCCACCTGAAACAAATATCTCTGAAAAGATGTTTTAAAAGATGAAACACTAAGTTTTTGTTTTAAGTGAATGGGAATTTCATTCCATATTTTACCTCCTGAATAAACCAAGGACGACATAAAGAGATCAGTTCTTGGACGTGGGATAAATAGTGTACTTTTACCTCGAACATTATTAGCAATACACTTTTTGTTCAGATAGGATGGAGCAAGATTATTCATAATTCTGTACATGAATACACCTTTATTGAAACAACATCTAAGATGAAAGGGAAGGATATTAAGTTCCTTGTAATCATTTACTTCCAATGGTGTCGATTTAAGGAGCACGATTTTTAAGGAACGTCTATACAAACTTTCTAATCGTTTTAAGCATTTTTTACTGGCTAAATCCCAGCATGTGGAAACATAATCTATGTCGGGCTGTATATAAGCATGAAAGAAAAGCTTGCAGGTATGTTGATCAAGCAATTTTTTTATTCTGTTGAGCTGAATGATTTTCTGGGCTAACTTTTTAGACAAATTTGAAAGATGGATAGACCAAGATAAATTGTTATCAATATTTAAGCCAAGCAATTTGTGAGAATCGACTTCTTCTAAGTGCCTATTGCAAACGTTAAGATCCGGTAACTTCAATCTAATGTTTTGTCGCTTTTGCCTTTGTCGAAACTAACATTAATTTGGACTTTTCAGGATGGAGAGCCATATGATTAAGTTTAGACCAAAGAATAAGTTTATCTATGTCTTTTTGCATTTCAAAACAAAGCAAACTTGCATTCTTACCTTTATTATGGATCGTAGTATCATCAGCAAATAGTTCACATGTAGTGGAGATATTCAATGGAAGATCATTTACATAGACTGAAAATAAAATGGGACCGAAAACTGATCCCTGTGGAACTCCATGATTAATTGGCATAAAAGTGGAGGTAATACAATCTTGATATACTGCTTGTTGCCTATTACACAGAAAGGACGATACAAGTTCAACTGCTTCGGGACATAAGCCATGCATATCTAGTTTTTTTAAGAGAAGATCATGATCAATTGTGTCAAATGCCTTTGTAAAGTCTACAAAAACGGCTCCTGATAGCAGACTGTTATTGATGTTTTCATGCCATTGTTCCATAATATTTGTTTGTAGAGTATGACATGAGTGTTTTTTTCTGAATCCACTCTGATTTTGGTGAAGCAAATCATACTTAATAAAGTGAGATTGAAGGTTACTTTTAAGGTTTTTTCAAGGGGCTTAGACAATGTGGACAGGATAGAAATAGGTCTGTAGTTTGACGGATCATTTGGGTCACCAGATTTATAGAGTGGTATTACTTTAGCATCTTTAAATGCTTAAGGAAAGCAGGATTTTTCTAAACAGAGATTATAAATATATGTTATATGTTCAGAAATTATGGGTGCCGAAATCTTTAAAATTCTGCTGTCAATGTCATCGAAGCCCCGCGATTTTGACTGTTTTAATAAGCATAATTCTTTGTATACCTCATGTACACCAATAAAACCAAATTTCAACTTAGAAGTTATTTTTCGGGAATCACAAAAATCTTTTAATGCACGTAATTTGTTACATTTTGTAAAATCAACAGGAACAACTTTTTCCTCTACTGTGCTGAAATATTTATTGATACTTACAGCTGATAAATTACAAGGTGGAAGAGATACAGATGGCTTGCCAGACAACTGGTTTATTGCTTTCCAAAGTGATTTGGTATCCTTTTTTGATGAAATAAGATCACTAAAATATTTCTTTTTTGCAGCTCTTTTCATTGCTGTTATCTTATTTCGCTGCTTTTTGAAATTTTCATCTCTGCCTGTTGATCGTAGCAGGGAATATCTGATTAAAATGGCTGGATTTATTTCGTCAGTTAGCCAAGGTGGTTTTGCTTTGAATTTAACACGTTTTATTTTGGGTGGTGCGTGCTTGTCATAGACAGAAAAGTTTTGTACCAAACAGCCAGAGCTTCAGTTGGATCATTGTGTTGATACACCTCAGAAAAAATAGCCATACATAAATCAGACAGAAACTCTTCAGTATGAAACGATTTATAACTTCTAAAAGAAACACATTTGTGTCGACATATGGGAATTTTGGCGCCCTTTTTGGACCAGGTTAAGCAAACAGGAAAATGATCACTAAGTCCAAACACAGGCACAGATGTTTCTACTATGTTAGTTGGGTTAGTTACATAGATATGATCGATTAATGTTTCACAAGACAACATTTTCCTTGTTGGGGTGTTAATTAATTGTGAAAGGTTATATGATTCATATAGTTTTTTCCATTGGTTGTGAGGCTTACATAAGTCAATATTAAAATCACCAAGCAAGATTATTTCAGTTGAATGGCTCGAAACGTCGTCCATCATTTGTTCGAAACGATCGAACCACTCTGTGGGCTCATCTGGGTTTCTGTATAAGAAGCCAACCAGCATTGGTTTTGATCCTTTCAAATAGATTTGCAGCCATACACATTCAATTCCATACGTATCAAAATTACTACTCTGCTTGTAGTTTATAGACTGATGCACATATGCTATCAGTCCTGTTTCTAGTCTTACTTTTGCATCCCTTCTAATTGTATTAAATCCTGGAATAGAAACAGTATCATTTGAAACTACATCAGACAAACGAGATTCTGAAAAACAAAAGACATGAAAACTATTGTCAGCATTGGACAGAATGGAAGGTATATCACATAATTTGTTGAGCAGGTGACAAGCATTGAGATAACCTGCTTTAAAGCCAAATTTGGTTAGCCACTTTCGTGCATTAGGATGATATGACATATTATTGCTATATTACTTTCTTGTCCAACACAGACAAACGCATATACACAGGCATATAAATTTACAAGTCTCAATTGTCGTCACAGGCAGACTTTTCACAACCTCACCCATGCACAAATCCCTAAAAACAGATGAAGAAGAAAAAAACCAAAAACGAACACAAAACCCAAGGCAGAATGTAGAAAGAGAAAAGACAATGTAAATAGAGAGAGAGAGAGAGAGAGAGAGAGAGAGAGAGAGAGAGAGAGAGAGAGAGACAGAGAGAGACAGAGAGAGACAGAGAGAGACAGAGAGAGACAGAGAGAGACAGAGACAGAGACAGACAGACAGACAGACAGACAGACAGACAGACAAAGAGACAAAGAGACAAAGAGACAGAGAGACAGAGAGAGACATAGAGAGACAGAGAGACAGAGACTGAGACAGACAGGCAGACAGACAGGCAGAGAGAGCGAGAGCAGAGAGAGAGAGAGAGAGAGAGAGAGAGAGAGAGAGAGAGAGAGAGAGAGAGACAGACAGACAGACAGACAGACAGACAGACAGACAGACAGACAGACAGACAGACAGACAGACAGACAGACAGACAGACAGACAAAGAGACAAAGAGACAGAGAGACAGAGAGAGACATAGAGAGACAGAGAGACAGAGACTGAGACAGACAGGCAGACAGACAGGCAGAGAGAGCGAGAGCAGAGAGAGAGAGAGAGAGAGAGAGAGAGAGAGAGGGAGAGAGAGAGAGAGAGAGACAGACAGACAGACAGACAGACAGACAGACAGACAGACAGACAGACAGACAGACAGACAGACAGACAGAGACAATGACAAAATGGTTTATTGTTCAGACTCAGAGTGTCCATAAACAAAGAGAAATGAATAAACACCATTACAGCAAAATATCAAAGTTAGCAAATAGTTTGAGACAAAAAAGAACACCCAAAACAGTATAAATAATCACATGACATGGTTTCCACATCAAGGCCTTAATTGTATTATGTCAGTCTCTATGCCTTTCATCTACTATTTTGATTACAATATAACAACAAAAATATAGCAAAAGACTTTGTAACCAACGTAGCAATTAAGAAACATATCTGCCAGGATTTCCATCAGAAAGAGATTTGCATTCAGCTGTAACTTCTGTAAAGCCAGATGAAGATTATCAAGTTGCTTGTTATAGTGATCATAAGATGCTTAAAGATTGCCTCCAGATCACTGTAAGTCAACACTGAACTTGAATTTTTCATATCTGATTCGGAAATAAGAGTCCTGTGTTCAGGAACAGGAGTACTTTCTGCTGCAATGTCACTGTTAGTATTCATATGCTCAAGCATGGTCACTTGTGTTTTGTTCATCTCACCTGCCCCCTCACATTTGCACAACCCTTCCTTTTCAGTGTCACATTCTGTTTCACCATTGTAAGATAGAGTCACTGACTGTTTGTTTATACTATCTGGTGACATATGGATCTGCACTTTGTCTTCACATGGGCCATTTAAAGACAGGGGTACAGGGGAAGAACATGGGGTATATGGAAAACTTTCTGCAATAACAGGGCTCTTCTCAGGCTAGTCAGCAGTATTACTCGATGTCGGAGGAGTTGGCCAAAACAACCCTGATGGGGATGTAGTACTTGCCTTCTTTTCTGCTCTGTGCACCTCAGCCCTCCTCCGGTCTCTGTTGATTTGAGACAGACACTTCCGTCTGTACACAACATTACTGTCTTCAGTAGCAGGGGGATGAAACATAGTCTTTGCTGTCAATCTGAGAACTACAATATTTTGACTGCCTCTGCCGTCAATTTTAAAAGACGACACTGCGTTGTCATAGAGCACTGCATTCAGCATACATTTTAAAGTTGATGGCAATCCTTCCACAGGCATGTTGAACTTAGATATTCAGGAGAAACAATAATATTTTTAACTGCTGTTGAGTGATGCATCTTGCTGGCTACCAAGCAAGGGAAGCTCCAGAGATAGAGATAGAGAGAGAGAGAGAGAGAGAGAGAGAGAGAGAGAGAGAGGAGAGAGGAGAGAGAGAGAGAGAAGAGAGAGAGAGAGAGAGAGAGAGAGAGAGAGATTTATTCTTTTATATCGAGGATAATGGAATAAGCACTCGTGTGCATTTTTACATCCAGAGAGAGAGACAGAGACAGAGAGTCAGAGAGAGACAGAGAGATACAGAGAGAGACAGAGAGAGAGACAGACAGAGAGAGAAAACTTAACTCTGAACAAGTTACATATTTACCTTTTCCTAAGGTCAAAATATCAATACAGGGGATTTGGAGAGAGAGGAAAACCAGTGTAGTGATATCGTGTAAAACACAGTGTAACATGGAAACCAACAATGAAATTCTTATGAATCATGATCACTATCATCATGTTTTAAACAAGGTTGGAGCTTGAGAAAAAGATTCATAATGCATTAATACTGCTGTTAATAGGTATCAAAATAAGTACGTAAAAAAAGGGTTAGAGATAGACAGACAAACAGATAGATAGATAGATAACTAGATAGTTAGGTAGACAGATAAATAGATAAATACATATATGCATACATACACACACAGAGAGAGAGAGAGAGAGAGAGAGAGAGAGAGAGAACTGAACATTGAAAGGATTTACTGTACTTCGGCTTTTGGCCACAATACATTTCAAAGAGAAAAAAACTGAAGAAAAGGAAATATAAATAGGTTTCCATAACTATACACCTTGGCATGTACCTAAACTGGTCTTTGGCCGTTGGCCACAATACAATTCAAAAGGGAAGAAGATAAAAAGATGAGGAGAGACAGAGAAATAATATCTGAATACATGTGCGAGTGCGTGCGTCTATATACGCGTGTATGCAGGTAAATGCAGACAAAAGTGTGTGTATGTGTATGTGTGATGTGTATGTGCGCATGCGTGCGTGCATGTGT
>CM060339.1:2263494-2265994 GCA_030674155.1 Stramonita haemastoma | reverse complement strand
GCCTTTCTGAAGACGAAAGAGAAAGCTTCACCTAGCGCTATCTGTACTGTATGGTCTGCCCTCAGCTGTTCTATCTATCTATCTATCTATCTATCTATCTATCTATCTATCTATCTATCTATCTATCTATCTATCTATCTATCGATCGATCGATCGATCGATCGATCGATCGATCGATCGATCTGTCTATCGATCTATCTATCTCTCTCTATCTGTCTATCTGTCTATCTATCTATCTATCTATCTATCTATCTATCTATCTATCTATCTATCTATCTATCTATCTATCTATCCTGTAATTTACATGAGTGTTATTTATAGATTTTGTGAAGGCCTTTGATGTTATCGACCACGCTCTGCTAATAAGGAAACTTGTATATTATAAACTATCTTCTGATGCCTTAAAGCTTATATCTTCCTTCCTTTCTAACAAACAACAACAAGTATATGTTAACAAATATTGTTCCCCTTTTCTACCAAATAAATTTGGTGTACCACAGGGTTCTATCCTAGGTCCCGCATTATTTTCTGTTTACATTAATGATCTCCCTTTATTTACAAAAGCTTCCTGTGACTTATTTGCAGATGACACCACTATTGATATTATCCCTGTTAACTCGTCTCAAGTCTTTCGCAATTTGCAAGAAGATATTAATGTGATTCTGGAATGGACTCAAATAAACCACACGGCACTTCATCCAAAGAAAACCAAATCTATGCTCATTTCCACAAGACAGAAACGACAGAACCTTAATATCGATCTACCACCGCTCTAAATTGGCAATGAAAAAATAGAGGAACTCTCAAATCACACACTTTTAGGGATAACCATTGATAACAACCTACTATGGTCTGCCCACATCCAAAAATTGTCAAAAACCATTGCCTGAAAGGTATACCAACTCGGTAAGATAAAAGATTTCCTAACTCTGCATGCCAGAAAAATATTCTTTTATTCTTACATTCAAACTTCTATTGATTATGCATCTACATTGTGGGATATGGCCAGCAACAATCTCCTTAAATTAATAGTGAGAGTGCATAAACGCGCCATAAAGCTTATCTTAAACAAATCATCTTCTTTAACAGTAGCTGACCATTCGGAGAATAATATTCTTCCCCTTAAATCCAAGCTTCTTTTCAACAAAGGAGTTTTGATGCATAAGATCTTACATGGAAATGTCCCATCCTTATTACAAAGCATTTTTACAGTAAATAACTCTAGACACTCTCATTTGATTATCTACCTCTACCTAAGATTATCCTATTTAAATCAAGCCTGGCATATTCTGGGGGATGGCTGTGGAATAGGCTTCCATCCCAATTAAAAAATGAAACTAATCTGACAAAATTCAAAACAATGTATCATAATCTTTTGATGAAACAATATGATATAACATATCTCCTTCCCAAGATGTATTAGTGTAACATGATATCCTGTTTCCTTACTTGTTTGTCGTCGTCTCTTCTTCTTCTCTCTCTCTCTCTCTCTCTCTCTCTCTCTCTCTCTCTCTCTCTCTCTCTCTCTCTCTCTCTCTCTCTCTCTCTCTCTCTCTCTCTCTCTCTCTCTCTCTCTCCTCTCTCTCTCTCTCTCTCTCTCTCTCTCTCTGCATTATTGGTATCCATGTTTGTGTATGTTTGTTTGTATCAATTGCTGTGTTTTTCTTGGGGTTATTTTTCTTTTCTTTAAGGGCTGGATGAAAAAAAGTCTTGTTACTTAATCTATTACCCTCGTAAAATAAAATTGCGTTTGCGTTTGCGTTTGTCTATCTATCTATTTGTCTATTTTATCGTATTTTTACGATTTTCTAACCCTAAATTCGAAAATGCTAATTTCTTGATAAAAATATGATTTTGTCAACCTCAAACAACAAACAAGAACAACAACAACAAAAATCGAAACCACTGCAAAGAGATCAAGGGATGTAACTCTTCCATGCCGAATATTTTCTTGTCAGTGACTACTTCCCTTGCCTGCGTTACCCGAGATCATCAGATAACTGAATGACCACCTCTCTCTCTCTCTCTCTCTCTCTCTCTTCCTCTCTCTCCTCTCTCTCTCTCTCTCTCTCTCTCTCTCTCTCTCTCTCTCTCTCTCTCTCTCTCTCTCTCTCTCTCTCTCTCTCTCTGTCTCTGTTTCTGTCTCTGTCTCTCTCCATCTCTGTCTGTCCTGTCTCTGTCTTCTGTCTCTGTCTCTGTCTGTCTTCTGTCTCTGTCTCTGTCTCTTCTCTTCTCTTCTCTCTCTCTCTCTCTCTCCTCTCTCTCTCTCTCTCTCCTCCTCTTCTCTCTCTCTCTCTTCTCTCTCTCTCTCTCTCTCTCTCCCTCTCCCTCGTCGCAGAACATCTGGCGCACACATAAAGTCCTGTTCCGCTTTTCGAAAGAATAGACCATCGTGTGCCGGTGGAAACAGATGACATTTACAAAACTGTATACACACAGGGTCTGGATGTAGAAAAGCACATGCGTGATTATTCCATTATTCTCGATATAAAAGAAGAAA
>CM060339.1:2247135-2257135 GCA_030674155.1 Stramonita haemastoma | reverse complement strand
ACTGTCTCAGCTTGCTGGGCCATGGCAGATGAACCGCCAGTCTAAAGGGTGGGAACGGTACTGCGCGCACTGTCTCTCACCTTAAACATCCTATGCGCAGGCCCAAGGACAAGTCCACATCCCCTCCTCATCCTCCCTTTTTCCTACTATCCCCCAGCCCTGTAGCGATGGGAAAGGGGTGAATGCGGCATGTGAAAGATGTCACTGGAAGCCGCAGTTCCAATCCTGCATGCAGGCGATTCAGGAGTATGGGTCGTCTGATTGTTGACCTGAGGATGTCAACATCACCTGGCAGCACCCTGAATGACCAAGCAGCCCTCTTTAGGGATGGCACTGCTTGCTCCACACGGAGAGGGGCCTAGAAAAGGTGGCTAACGAAACGAAAGCTCATCCTAATACCATCCTAACGAAAGCTCATCCTAATACCACCCAGTTGGCTAGCCACGGTCAATGGGCATCTTTCCAAGCGGTCAAGTAACAACAAAGTGAAAGTCAAGTGGCTCCACACCTGCCTCCAAAGGTGTGACAGGTCTCAAACTGGCGTGCTGGAACATCAGAACCATGCTAGATACAGTAGATAGCAACCGTCCTGAACGACGCTCTGCTTTAGTTGCATATGATCTCTCGCAGCTAAATATCGACATCACGGCTGTTAGTGAAGTCCGCCTCCCAGATGAAGGCAGCCTCAAAGAACACGGTGCCGGTTACACCTTATACTGGTCAGGCAAGCCCCAATCCAAATTACGCCTTTCAGGTGTAGGCTTCATGATCAAGAACACCATTGCCTCAAAGCTGGAGAACTTACCAACAAGTCATTCAGACTGTATCATCTCCATGCGTCCGCCACTGGAGAACAAGCAGCACATCACTCTCTTCAGTGTGTATTCGCCGACTCTTCAAGCAGACCCTGCAGACAAGAACAAGTTTTACTGTGACCTGTGCAGCCTGGTAAGAAACACCCCTGCAGACGACAAGGTCATTATCCTTGGGGATTTCAATGCTAGAGTTGGCCGAGATTCAGAAGCCTGGGAGGGAGTTCTGGGGAAACATGGAGTTGTGAATTGCAATGACAACAGGCGTCTCCTGCTAGAGTTCTGCACTGAACTGCAGTTAATCATCACTAACGCAATCTTCCAGCTGAACGACAGTCTAAAAACAACCTGGATACATCCTCGGTCTAAACATTGGCACCTCATAGACTACGTCTTAGTGCGCCAGAAAGACCAAAGTGATGTCTTGCACACCAGAGTGATGCCCATTGCAGAATGCCACACAGACCGCTGCCTCGTGCGATGCAACCTCAGCCTTCACATCAAATCAAAGCCAAAACAAGGAGGTTTCCCCAGAAAGAAACTCCAGGTCGGCAGCCTCAAGTCGGCTGAAGTGAAAGCTGACCTACAGTCCAACCTCCAGTCAAAGTTGGAAGTTGAGGACTGCCCCTCTGACCCCTGTCCAGAAACGCTCTGGACCCACCTAAAAACTGCCATCCTGCAGACCTCTGCAGAGGTCTTGTGCTTTCCCACTAAGAAGAACAAGGACTGGTTCGACGAAAATGACCAAGAAATACAAGACCTGCTGGCGAAGAAGAGAAATGCCCACCAGGCTCACCTCGCACAAACATCTTGTCCAGCAAACAAAGCTGCCTTTCATCTTACATGTAGCAACCTCCAGCACCAGCTTAGAGTTATCCAAAACAAGTTGTGGACTAACCTCGCCCAGAAAACTCAGCTCTGCGCTGACACAGGTGACTACAGAGGCTTCTACGAAGCTTTGAAGGCAGTCTATGGACCCTCTCACCAAGTGTTGAGTCCTTTGCGCAGCACTGACGGCCAGGCACTCCTCACAGACAAGATGTCCATATTGAACCGCTGGGCTGAACACTTTCAAACCCTCTTCAGCGCTGATTGCACTGTTGATGACCCAGTGATCCAACAGATCCACAGCAACCAGTGAAAGAAGATTTGGATGAAGCCCCAACCCTGGAAGAGGTAACCAAAGCCATAGAACAACTGAAGAGTGGGAAGGCTGCAGGCGTCGATGGTATTCCACCAGAATTATGGAAAAACGGGGGGCAAACGCTGCACTCCAAGCTCAATGAATTTTTTGTTTGCTGCTGGGAGCAGGGAAAGCTACCACAAAACCTTCGTGATGCAATCATAATCACCCTTTACAAAAACAAAGGGGAAAAATCAGATTGCTCCAACTACAGGGGGATAACTCTTCTCTCCATTGCAGGCAAAATCCTTGCAAGAGTTCTCCTCAACAGATTAGTACCTGCTGTTGCAGAACACCACCTCCCTGAGAGCCAGTGTGGCTTCAGAGCTAACCGGCAGGCCTGGCGAAACACTGTGCATCAATCGGTCTCCTCCTTTGAAGACAATCGCAGAGCGGCCCTTGAGGAGAGGCAAATGAGGAGGAAAAACCGCGTCCCCTCTACATCAACCCAGAATTGACTTTCCCCTGCAGCCGCTGCGGCCGGGTTTGTTTGTCACCACTGGACTGAACAGCCACCAGCAAGCCTGCACCAGACGTGGACAGTGCCCCTAATCTTCGTTTGGGAAGCCAACCCATGATGATGATACATTTAATCTTTCTCTCTCTCTCTCTCTCTCTCTCTCTCTCTCTCTCTCTCTCTCTCTCTCTCTCTCTCTCTCTCTCTCTCTCTCTCTCTCTCTCTCTCTCTCTCTCTCTCTATCTCTCTCTCTCTCTGTGGTGTTTTCTATTTCTTGCTTGCCTTTTGGTGAGTGTTTGTGTGTGTGTGTGTGTGTGTGTGTGTGTGTGTGTGTGTGTGTGTGTGTGTGTGTGTGTGTGTGTGTGTGTGCGTGCGTGTGTGTGTGTGTGTGTGTGTGTGTGTGTGTGTGTGTGTGTGTGTGTGTGTGTTTTATCCCCCCAGTTTTCAAGGAGTTTATTTCACAACAAGTCCTTAGGAAACGTGTCAAGCATGACCAGTTTTTCAAGTGACAGTGATGGACTACAGGACAACACTACACACCGGACAGAGGGGCCATCATACAGGAATTACATGGAATTCTATTTTGCTGTGATCATCATGAAAATATGTCCTCCGTGTATTCTTCTGTTGGGAGGCTTTGGAAACATTGCCACCATCTGCGTCATGCGTCTTATCAAGGACCCCAACTCTTCTCAGCATGCTATACTTATGTCCCTTGCCGTGTCTGATCTAACCTTCCTTTGTGCTGGGCTGCCACGCTTCTGGATGATGTATGTTACACAGGTAAATATTGACACTCTGCATGTGGCCATCTGCAAGCTTCGTACCTTCCTGGTCTATACCTGTAACATTACGTCTGCCTGGCTGGTGACCTGTGTGACAGTGCAGAGAACAATGGCAGTCCTGTGGCCACACAGAATGCGAGTGATGTGCACTGTGCGAAGAACGTGGATTGTCATAGCAGCACTTGTCTTATCTGCATGTGCTCTGACTTTTCATATTCTGATTGGATTTGTCATAACTAATGGTAAATGGTGTTCTGCCAGCACAACCATGTATCATGACTTCCTCACTATGGTGTTTATCTGGATAGTTTTGTGCATGTCTTCTCTCTTGCCCAGTGTCTGTATGATTGTCTGCGACATTATATTGTCTCTCAGTCTGATTAAAGCAGTGTCTTCTTCCTCTTTCATCTCTGCACGTGTGGAGTCAAATGTCAACACTGCACACAGCACTGACAGTCGCATGAAAACCTCCTATAGAACAACTGTCATGGTTTTGGCAGTATCCTGTGCTTTTCTGGTGTTAACTCTGCCAGTTTGCATTTTGTTACTGTGGTACAACCAAAATTACGATCATATAGCTGCACATCCTAAGACACACGCTTTAGCTGAATTGCTGAATGTCTTAACACAACTTCTGTTGTTCACCAACAGCGCCATCAACTTTGTTCTTTACTGCCTGACTGGAACCAAATTCAGAAGGGAGTTTCTCCACTGGATCCGCTGTGGTGCTCAGAGTCCCTCTGCTCCATCTGTCCATGGGACAGCTTCAGAGGCATCAAAGGAAGGAAAACACCAACATCATGGAGACATCTCTTTGTCCAAATGATGTTATCATCACTTTACATGTGGGAACAAACATTCTTTATATTCACACATAAACATGTATGCGCACACACACACACACACACACACACACACACACACACACACACACACACACACACACACACACACACACACACACACACACCCCCCTCAGGCTAAATGACATGTCACCAGAACACTGACTATGGAACAGTGTAGTTCTTCTCACCAGCTGCCATCTCCACTGTGGACTCTTCAGGTCAGCTTCAACAAGGGAATGGAAACAATGGATCTGAATCACCTCACATCAAGTGTTAAGAGTATTCTGTGTTTGGTGTCCTGAGCACACCTCATGCCTGGAGTATGTGTCAGCAGTGTGTAGCTTCAGTGTAGATCCTCCATGAGGAAAGTCAGAAACAAGGTCATAGCAGGTCTGCCACCTTCATCCATCTATACAAGGCATACAAAACACTGCTCTTGGCCAAGGCTACAGCTGTGTCAGTTATTATTGTCAGCTAACTGCCAAGGCATACAATAAAATGTTGTTATGTTGTAAAATTAATGTTGTGTTGAGATTGCCTTTAACCATGACAAGCTCCTAACATAACATTCTTCACTCCCATTTAACCCTCTTGTTAAAAAAATCTACAGAGTTGAACTGCCCGTAGATTTTTAATTCTTTGTAGATTGTCTACCCAGAACTGACTTAGTTTAGTCCTAAGACAAGTGTGTGTTTGGATGATAAGCTATCAAGCTGAAATTTTGTCACAAGCTAGACATGTCTTCATACTTACGTTTCAAGCAAGTTTCAAGCAAGTTTACGTGTCTAGTTACCAGATGTCATGTCATTGTCACCTTATTTCATTTGTCATCAATCACAGGTAAAAGTGTGTTGTATACCATAAACCAGCAACACATGCATGGATATGACGGAACTTTATGCATGCTAGTGTCAAATGGTGTCAAATAAGTAATCAATGCCTAGCTGATGTGTAACAAAATGTTTATGTGAAACGTACATCAAGGATGTGTAACACAATGTCCCATAACACCTGTTGTTTTATGCTAATGATGTGTGGATGATAGAGAAATTTTCTTTAACGGTTGAAAAAGAAACAAGCCACATTCAATTGATATTTGACATTTATCACTCACTCAGTCCCATGTCCCAAAGGACGTAGAGGGGACATGAGACAAGACGCAACAGAGATCTTTTTCCATGCTTCACGATCCTGTGTGGCTAGTAGGAGGTGTTGCAGGGGTTGGGCGGTCCAGTCTTTGATGTTGTCAACCCATGATTTCTTTTGGCGGCCTCTTCTTCTCTTGCCGTCGACTGTTCCTTGCAGGATGGTTTTTGCTAGGGCGTTGTGTCTTGTGGTGTGACCAAACCACATCAGCTTTCTCCTCTTTATGGTGGAGAGCAAAGGCTCTTGGGGGCTCACACGCTTTTTGATTTCTTTTTTCACATAGTTATTGGTCTTGTGTTCTTTGTATGATATTTTGAGGAGTCTTCTCTGGCACTTGTTCTCGAATGCTTGGATTCTCCTTTCTAACTCTGCTGTCAGAGTCCATGATTCACAGCCATATAGGAGGATAGATATCACGAGGGATTTGTAAAGGTGGTATTTGGTGCCAAAGCTGATGTTGCTGCTTCTGATGATCTTCACGAGTCTGACTAGAGCAGATGTTGCTGTGGCAATGCAAGCTTTCACTTCATTGTTTGATGTGCCATCTTTTGTTAGGATGGAGCCTAAGTATTTGAATTGGCTCACCTCTTCTAGTGTTTCTCCATTCATCTTTATTTCCGTGATGTCATTACTCGCACTGTTGACCATGATCTTTGATTTCTCTGTACTGACCTCCATGCCGTATGCGCTCGCTCGATCTGTTAAATTGTCTGTGAGGATTTGCAGTTCTTGTTTGCTGCTGCCCATGAGGTCGATGTCATCTGCAAATCTGAGGTTGCAAAGGGGTCTTCCACCAATGGAGATGGAAGTGTGGTGGTTTTGCAGTGTCTCTGTCATGATGTTTTCGAGGAAGAGGTTGAAGAGTACAGGTGAGAGAAGGCAGCCCTGGCGAACCCCAACCGTGGTCTTGAAGAACTCGCCCACGTGATTGTTTATGAAAACTGCACTTTTTGCGTTCTCGTACAGAGCCTTGATGACTTCAATTAGGCAGCTGTCAATGTTGAAGTGCCTGAGTACTTGCCAGAGGCCGTCATGCCATACCCTGTCAAAGGCCTTTTTGAAGTCTATGAAATTGTGGTACAAGTCTTTTTGGTGTTGGAGATGCTTCTCTATCAGAATTCTCAGATTGAAATTTGTTCCATTGTGCTGCGTTTTGGTCTAAAGCCCGCTTGTTCTTCTGCCAGGAGTTTTTCCGCTTAGTTTTTCAGTCTGTTGAGGACTAACTGCAGCATGATCTTGCTAGGATGACTTATGAGACTGATGGTTCTGTAGTTCTGGCATTGCTTGAGGTTTCCTTTCTTTGGCAGGGGTATTACAAGAGACTGTGTCCATTCTTTCGGCCATTCTTTG
This sequence comes from Stramonita haemastoma, assembly GCA_030674155.1. Taxonomy (NCBI): domain Eukaryota; kingdom Metazoa; phylum Mollusca; class Gastropoda; order Neogastropoda; family Muricidae; genus Stramonita; species Stramonita haemastoma. The sequence continues at coordinate 2,250,557 of CM060339.1, read as the reverse complement.
GTGTCGTGGATCTTCTGACAAAGTTCTGTGAATCGCCTTGCTGTTTCATTCCCTCCATTTTTTATGAGTTCAGCTGGGATGTTATCGATTCCAGGGGACTTCCCCTTCTTCAATTGTTTAATAGCTGCATCTACTTCACACCTTAGTATTGGTGGGTCTTTATCTTGGTGTTCAGGGGTTTGTCAGAAACTATGTTGGTATCTGGACGTAGTGGGTAGTTGTACAACCCCTCACAGTATTCTGTCCAGCGTTGGAGGATGGCATTGTTTTCCGTTAAAAGATTTCCTTCTTTGTCTTCAATAACAGAGGCTTTAGGCTGTGTGGTTTTCGTTAGTGCTTTCAAAGTGTCGTAAGCTGTTTTGCTGTTTCCCTTGGTCATTCCAGCTTCCATGTTGTTGCATTGTTCTTCTATCCACGCTTCTTTGGCTTCTCTCATCTTTTTCCTCACTTCTCTGTGGCTATCCATGTACTTCTTGTAAGCTTCTTGACTTGTGAACTTTTGTTTTTTAAGTTCTCTTCTTTTGTCGCAGAGGTCAAGAACCTCGTTTGTCACCCAGGGTTGTTTCTTTGTTCTTCTTCTTCCTAATGTTTCTTCTGCTGCTGTCGTTAGCACTTCTTTGATGTTGTTGGCCAGTGTGTCAAATCATTGTCGATGGCTGTGAGTGCGGCGAACTTTCCTCCAATGTTGGCTTGGAAGATCTCAACCACTGTTGGATCTTTGAGTTTTTCCAGGTCGAATCTTATGCGTGGGCTTTTTGGCTGTTGTTTTGCTTTCAGTTTCAGCCTGATGGTGGTAAGTACAAGGTCGTCGTCACTGCGAATGTCAGCTCCTGGGAATGTTCTTGTGTTTGCCTTGTTTATGCTGGATTTGAATCTTTGGGGTGACAGAATGTAATCAATTTGATTATGAATCAGACCATTTGGTGAGTGCCAGGTTGATGTTCTGGATGGTTTGTGAGGGTGGAGTGTGTTAGCCAAAGTTAGTTTGTGCTTCTTTGCGAATTCCAGCAGCCGCTGTCCTCTGTCATTTGTTTCTCCCAGTCCAAATCGTCCTGTGGTTCCTGCCCAGGTGTCATAGGCATCAGGTCCCACCTTAGCATTCCAGTCGCCTTCCACAATAAGGATGTCTTTTTGGGGCGTTTTGGAGATGACGGTTTCAAGTTCTTCATAGAATTCTTCTATCTGATCATCATCGTAGTCAGATGTTGGAGCATACACTTGGGTGATGGTGAGATTCTGGGGTTTTGCAGAAACTCTGATTGAGATGAGTCTGCTGGATACTGGTGTGCAGCTGATGATGCTTGACACAATCTCTTTCCTGACAATAAAGCATACTCCATATTGATGTAGTTTCTCTTCTCCGCTGTACCATATTTTGTGGCCGTCTTGCGTGGTTGTTTCTCCGAAGCCTATCCATCTGACTTCCGCAAGCCCTAGGATGTCCCATTTGTACCTCTGTAATTCATGCGTAAGTTCCTGTACTCTTCCTGTTTGGTACAGAGTCCTTACATTCCATGTACCAATGGTTGCCCCTTTATCTGGAAGCTTTAGAGTTGGTTCTGCCCCAGTAGCACACTTGTCACTCCCACCCTGGAGGCTTGCAGTGGGTAGCGTGGTCGTTGTTGATCCGGGCCTCGACCGATCCGGCATGTCTTTCTGTTTTGTTTTTCTCATCATGTCCTTGCAGTGGGCTTGAGGAAGCTTGGTGGCGCCCATCTCCTCTCCAAGACTCCTACTGGTGGGTAAGAATGCATCAGCCCCTCACAACGTTTCGCCCGCCAGTAGAAGCGGTTACCGCTCAGAACTCTCACTTCTGACATTTATACTGCACTTCAAATCTTTACGTGTTACCACAAGTTTGTTTAGTCCCTAAAAGTGCACTATTGTGCATGAAGGTCACTATATTACCAGTGTTACCACACAGGTGTGACAAATATGAAAAAAAACAGAACTTCAAAATGTTAACCCTGGGAGTCTCTAAAGTAGTCATAGTGACGGCACAGGTACACAACACATCACATAAAGCAGAATGTGTGGATGTGGGAGGGATAAACCTATACACATCGCATCAAAAACAGCACAAAGTGTGGATGTGTGGGGAGGGGATGAACCTACCTGTACACGTCACATCACAGAAAGTGTGGATGTGTGTGTGTGTGTGTGTGTGTGTGTGTGTGTGTGTGTGTGTGTGTGTGTGTGTGTGTGTGTGTGTGTGTGTGTGTGTGTGTGTGTGGAGGGATGAACCTACCTGTACACGTCATATCACAGAAAGCACAGAGTGTGGATGTGGGGGGATGAACCTGTTGCTGTCACCTGTCCAACCTTGGGAGACCAGGGATCTATTTTCTTTTCCTGTTGTTATTTCCATTATCAGATTATCTGTTTGTTTCTGCCATTGCAGTTTCAAATAAAAAGTGTGGTAATGACTAGAAAATGGTCAATAGGCATCACGTTTTCAGGCCTCTATGCCGCTGATCTGTCTCTCACTAATGTACATAAAACAAAAGCGATGCAAACTGGAAAACACACAGAAAATGAATATATACCATATGTCCTCACAGACAAGATCAAGATTCTAGGTGTGTTTTTCAGAAATGATGTAGGAGCCCAAAAATATTGAAGACAACTGGACAGGTTGACTAGAGAAAATTCAAAATCTTATAAAGGTGTGGAATTGAAGAGATATTAGCATACATGGCAAAATTGTGTTAGTTGAAAGTCTGATGATAAGTCATTTAGTCTTCATAATGCAATCGACTGGACTCCCAGAGAAAATACTTTCAAAAATCAATAGAATATTATACAAATTTATTTGGCAGAAAAAAATCCAACAAGAAAGCGTTCGAAAAAGTAAAAAGAAAAGTTATGGAAAGTAAATATAGTGAAAGTGGACAAAAAATGGTAGATGTAACTGAAATACAAATGTTTTTACCTTTAGTGGATTGGCAAGCTTTACAAATCAGGAAATGATAACTGGACTTTTATACCAAAGAGGTCTTTTCAGACAGTAGCAAATGGAAATAACATTTTTGAAGTAAATTGTTGGTCAGCAGAATTAAAAGCCAGTAAAAGTGTAAGTAGTGAGTTCCAGAGCAAAGTTTTATTCACTTACCTAGGCAATAAAAAGCACTTATCCAACCAATATTCTGTTACAGAATATGAATGTAGTAGATGACAATATATGCTTGTTATGTCGAAATTTAAGTGATTTCATTGAATATTTCTTTTATGAATGTACACCAGTAAACGCATTTTGGCGAAAAACGGAAAGTTACCCACATTCAATTTTGGGAATGAAACTCAAACTCCTCAATACATGACGTACTGTTTGGAATACAAAACCGATCTTTAGCTGGAAGCATATTGAACACTGTCAACAAAATGATGTTGATTGGAATAATGTGCATTAGCATACTCAGAAA
>CM060339.1:2227135-2234635 GCA_030674155.1 Stramonita haemastoma | reverse complement strand
AAAACTGTCTGTGTTAAAAGCTAAGGGCAAACTACGGGGGTCCGGTGTGTTTATCGGTGAAGACTTTTCCAGTCGAGTTAGGGAGATCAGGAAAAGGCTGACTCCACACCTAAAGAAAGCTAAAAGTGAGGGCAAGAGGGCAACTATGATCTTTGATCATCTGGTCATTGATCAGAAGAAATTTACAGTTGATCAGGACAACAGATTGGTTGAACTGAAATAGGGTGTTGGCCGCCTCAGTAATATTTCTCTTCCACTTTGTCATGTTTTTGGTGAGGGGGTAAATTTTAGGGAAGCACCAGTGTTGCAACCTCAGTGTAGTGTCAACAACAGGCAGCCTGCACGTGCTGTGCATGGGACAGATTTTAACGTGGTGTGTTCTACTATGGATGTAAACACAAGCCAGGATGAAGTTGTAAACACTGTATGCATGAATGAATGTGTGTCCGATGTTGTGAATAAAGATGGGTTGCAAGATGCGTGTGCTTTCTCTACTACATTGATTGACTATGATGATGATAATATGAATTGTTCCCTTTTATGCAAGACATCAAAATTTTCTTTTTTGCAGTGGAATGTGAATGGTTTATTGTCTAAATTGTGTGATATGGATTTTGTGTCATATGTTTGTTCCTTCGATTTTATTTGTCTTGTTGAAACTTTTGTTGAAGATTTTCACTCTTCAGTGTTTGTTGGTTATGAGACATTTTGTAAACCTGCTACCAAACTTTCAGTGCAAGGGAGGCGATCAGGTGGTCTTTTGTGTCTCATTAGACGGGAATTATGTTCCTTTGTGAAACAGCTAGACATAAAATCAGATATTTTTTTTGCATTCATGATTGATAAAGCGTTGTTTGGTACAATAAAAGATGTATTATATGTGGCCATTTATGTACCACCAGCTGATTCACCATATTATAGAAGTTTTGATATTGAAAATGGAATAATGGTACTAGAAGATTTTCTTTGTGACTGTATGCTTTCTTGTGGTGATGTTTATGTCATATTGGGAGGGGATTTTAATAGTAGAATATCCAATGTTTGTTTAGATTTTGCGGACAGTCATGCGCCATTTACAGATCAATACCTAAGTGGACCTTTACATTCAAATAGAATTTCACAAGATAGTGTCTTAAATCAATATGGTAAAATGTTATTGAATATGTGCACTGCATTACATTTACATATTTTGAATGGTTCGTGTCATGGCGACCGTCAGGGTTGCTACACGTACATTTCTGAGACTGGAAGCAGTGTCAATGATTATTTCATGATGTCTGAAGATATGTTTATACAATTTTCTGAGGATTGTGAGATGAATGTTTCTGAAAGGTGTGAATCTGACCACATGCTTTTGGTGCTTTATGTTAATTTTCCTAAGGAAAACATAGTTGAAGAAAAAGAGGAAAAAAACAAATGTACAGTGGAAAAGTTTGTTTGGAATGAAATATATTGTGAAATGTTTGACAGGGCAATAGACTCAGATGAGATACAAGAAAAATTAAGTATGGCTAGTGATCTGATAGATGTTAATATTAACCAAGCTCTTGATATTTTTAACAGTTGCATGAAAGACTGTGCTGATTGCATGAAAAAGCAGACAAATGTCAATAGAAAATATGGCTACAGTGATTGGTATGATATGGAATGTCGTGTATGTAAAAGAAATGTTCGTAAATTACTAAACAAGTATCGTAGTTCTCTATCCCCATTTGATCGTGATCTGTATCACACAGCAAGACGTGACTATAAAAAGCTTTTGAAAACAAAACGTAAACTATTCAATAACGCTATGTTAGATAAATTGATTGCTTCTGTTGATAGTCAGAAAGAGTTCTGGAATGTAATGCGTAGTATACAGTGTAAAAGAAAGCAGCCTGTGAATAATGTTAGTCTAGACGATTGGTTTCAACATTTCCAGAAATTGTTACAAAAAATGATGATATTCATAATGTTACAGACAGGGAAGAAGTGACTGATGATAGTGATTATGGTGATGATTATTTTAATCGTCCAATTTCAAAAGAAGAAATAATATTAGCCTTAAGGAAATTGAAAAATCAAAAGGCCGCTGGACCTGATGGTATTATTGGAGAGATGATCAAAAGTGCTTGTAAAACAGAGTTGGTAATCAAATTTCTTGTACAATTTTTTAATGCGTTATTTGATAAGGGCATGTATCCTGATAGTTGGACAGAGTCAATTGTTCTCCCTTTGTACAAAAAGGGTAATGTTAATAATCCAAATAACTACAGAGGAATTTCTTTGTGTAATATTAGTAGTAAATTATATAGTGCAGTTATTAATAGAAGACTTCAGGAATGGGTAGAGGAGAACAACATAACTGGTGAATTTCAGGCTGGGTTTAAACGAAATTACTCCACTATAGATCACATGTTTACTTTAATGGCTTTTGTTCAGAAACAGTTTTGTTTGAATCGTAAGTTATATGTGGCTTTCATTGATTTTGAGAAAGCCTTTGATTCTGTTAATAGAAGTATATTGTGGCCTATTTTGTTTAAGAATGGAATTCGGGGAAAAATGTTTAAATGCATTATGAGTATGTATGAATTTGTAAATGCAAGAGTTAGATGTGGTGCTTCATTGACAGATTATATAAACTGTACAGCTGGTGTTAAACAAGGAGATGTGTGTAGTCCTATTTTGTTTTCCTTATTTATTAATGAGTTAACATTAGAAGTTATACGTAATGGAAGACATGGTGCACAATTCATTGATGACAGTTTAGAAATATTTTTACTCCTTCTGGCTGATGATGTAGTGTTACTTTCAGAGACAATAGTTGGGTTACAAAGACAATTAAATAGTTTAGAAAAAGCGTCAGTTTCACTCCACTTAAAGGTAAATATGTCAAAAAGTAATATTATAGTATTCAGAAAAGGAGGGTATCTTGCAGAGCGGGAAAGATGGACATATAATGGAAGCGTTATGCCAGTTGTCAATGTCTATAAGTATTTAGGAATATATTTTTCAACACAATTAAGTTTTTCTTTTGCATGTAGAGATTTGGTAATTCGAGCAAAATTTCCTTTAGTGTGTATTCTGAGAAAATTAATGCAATTAAATAATGAATCTCTTACGTTATTTTTGAAACTATTTGATGCACAAATTCAACCCATGGTACAGTATGGTGCTGAATTATGGGCTTGGATGCAGGTGTGGCTGAAATTGAGAAAATACATTTGTATGCATTGAAGAAATTTCTGGGCGTTTCAATCCAAACACCTAATGACTTAGTGTATGGGGAAACTAACAGGTATCCAATTAGTTTAATTTCTATAGTTAAGTGTATTCGTTACTGGCTAAAACTAATACAAATGGAATCACATAGACTGCCCCACAAAGCTTACAAAATGTTGATGAATTTAGATGCAAGAGGTAAGAAAAACTGGGCCACGAGAATAAGATTAAAGTTATATGAATGCGGTTTTGGTTTTGTATGGGAAAATCAAGGTGTAGGGGACGTAACTGGGTTTATTCATATGTTTCGCCAAAGACTGGTAGATTGCAGATGGCAGAATTGGTCTTCACATGTTCAGGAGAGTGATCGATTTGATATGTACAGAATGTTAAACCCTTTGCATTGTGTTCCAGTATATTTGTCAATGCACATAGATAGACATCTGAAACGCATCATGACAAAATTTAGATTTGGTATTTCTGATATATATTTACATTCTTATCGCTATAAATCTGTTAATGATCATTATTTGATGTGTCCATTATGTCATAATGCACTTGAAAATGAACTGCACTTTGTTTTGTCTTGTCCGGAGCTAATGGCGCTGCGAGAACAACTGATTCCGTTAAAGTATTTTCGACAACCAGTTTCATTCAAATTAATCATGTTGATGACTACCCCTAACGAAACAATTGCAAAAAACCTTGTTGTTTATTTGTACAAAGCGTTTAAAGTACGCAATATGTTGTAAACATGGTATGTCAATCTGTGAAAACCTACAAAGTGTGTGTGTTTATATTTTGTATGTTAACCCTTCTAAGGGGCAATGGCCTTTACAAATAAAATTTCCGAATCCGAATCCGAATCCGAATCCGAATCTCTCTCTCTCTCTCTCCTCTCTCTCTCTCTCTCTCTCTCTCTCTCTCTCTCTCTCTCTCTCTCTCTCTCTCTCTCTCTCTCTCTCTCTCTCTCTCTCTCTCTCTCTCATGAAAACAGCCACCATTGTGCTTATTCTTTTCCCTACAGAAAAAATGCTCCTTCCTTCCTTCCTTCCTTCCTTCCTTCCTTCCTTCCTTCCTTCTTTCCTTCCTTCCTTCCTTCCTTCCTTCCTTCCTTCCTTCCTTCCTTCTCTCTCTCCCTTCCCGGGGTCACTTCACCTGAAGTGAAGCAGCAGGATGTATTATACAGTTTGCAGAGATTGTTTTCCTTTCACTGTCAACATTGTTGTCAGCAACTGGACATTCAGAAGCAATGGATATTCTGTGAGGTCTCCCCTGCTTTTTCACGGGGCACCAGGAGCACACCCAGCTTATTCAGTGTCCATGGCTGCATGTGTCTTGAAGAAGATTGTTCACTATGTGCTTTCCCTGTTGAATTTGGGGGCACGTGGATTTTGTTACTTCACATTCCAGAGCAAATGAGCTGTACAGCTTTAGGTAATAAACTGTGACGGTTTTCATTGTTCTTTGTTCTCTCAATTTTCCTTGAGCAGCATGTTCAGGTAAACAAATCTCAAATTTTCACATAAAATCAACGTTCCTTTACCAGCCATTACTGTGTTTCAATCATCTAATATATTCTGGGAGCTGGTTTTGGTATAGGCTCCCCAACCTTTCTAAAATACGTATCAACGTTTCCAAGATTGAAGATTCTGTTGTATGATTTTATGATGACTCATGAAAATGTTACTCTGCTTTTACCACAGATGTTTTGATCAAACCACTCGAAGTCTCAGTTACATGAATTTTCTCCTGAGAAGGTGCAGGTGGTTTCTGTTGTTATACATTTCTGTTATTTTTTGGTGTGTTTTTCATTGTTCCTATATAATTTAATCTCTCTCTCTCTCTCTCTCTCTCTCTCTCTCTCTCTCTCTCTCTCTCTCTCTCTCTCTCTCTCTCTCTCTCTCTCTCTCTCTCTCTCTCTCTCTGTGGTGTTTTCCATTTCTTGCTTGCCTTTTGGTGTGTGTGTGTGTGTGTGTGTGTGTGTGTGTGTGTGTGTGTGTGTGTGTGTGTGTGTGTGTGTGTGTGTGTTTGTGTGTGTGTGTGTGTGTGTGTGTGTGTGTGTGTGTGTGTGTGTGTGTGTGTGTGTGTGTGTGTTCTTCAGTTTAATGTCTGTTCACATAAGTGATATTAGACAAAAAAAAGCAAACGAATAATGTTACTTGTAGAACTTATAACCAATGGTAGAAACAAAAAATAAATAAAAACACCAAAAGTGAACATTAAAACCCTAAACAATCAATCAGAACTTTTTAGAAAATTAACAAAAGAGCACGAGATCAATGTATCTGTCTCGTAAACAAGCTACTGATATGTTCATAAACACTATAATAAACTGTCAATAGGACTCTTCTTCAGCGATAAGGCGAGTTCACACAGCAACCCACAGTTGCTTAATATGTTGTCCAGAGAGTTCTCACGTGTGATGGGAAGACACTGTTTTAAAACGGGACAGTCAAAAAGAATATGACTAACTGAAATCGTCCCATCACATATGCAACGCACATTTTTAGCATACTTCGTTTGGAAGGCATTTAATTTAAGTCTATTTATGAGACAAATGACCGATCTAAGACGCAATTTATCCAGCCCAAAACGTACACAGAGAATATGGTTAAGGTCAGAAAAGGAAACATGATGATGAGAAAATCCAGCGTCTTCTTGTTTTTTTCTAACATGTTTCCAGCATGCATGTTCGATCAAAGTATAATTCTCATCAACAGACATTGGTATGTTCAAAGTATCAGCACAATCAAAACGCATTGCCGCATTTTTAGCAGCTCTATCCACCTTTTCATTGAATACTATATTGCAATGAGAAGGTACCCAGCAAAAGGTGACATCAGTGCCTCTTAGGATTAGAAAATGAATAAGATGTAATATTTCAGTGATAAGTTCTTGTCTTACTTTTGACCCGGAATTTTTAAGGGATTGGAGCACTGATTTTGAATCAACACATAACACCACCTTCACAATGGTCCTAGGAAAATCAAGTAAATAATTTAAAGCCATCAGAATGGCTGTCAGCTCTGCTGTGAAAATTGAGTGTTTTTTCCCAATGTGGTACAGTTTTTCAACCTGTAATGAAGGAATGATGAAAGCTGCACTTTAGTACCATTGAGCAGAGACCCATCCGTGTATATTTGAAGATGTGATGAGTACTTGTTTATAATATGTTCTTTCACATACGCGTTAAGAATATTACTTCCGTTTTCTTTTTTATAGATGGAGCATTCCAAATCAAATTGAGCCCTTTGAAGCTCCCATGATGGACAAGGAGGTAATAGAGGTATAAGCTGTTGCACTTCTCTGGGATTAACTCCTGACTTTTCAAAAAGACCATTTGTGAAGGTGCTGATTGTGGTGAGTGAGCAGATATTTTTAGCTCTATTAGGAAATTGCTTATCAGATCTTAGACTGAGTTCATCTTCTATATTATTTACAGTTGCTGAGCTTCTAAGAACGTATTTCGCTACTGCTACCTCTCGATAGGTATCCAAAGGCAAAACTCCCACTTCCTTGTATGTTCCCAAGGATGATGCATGGAAGGGTACTCCCAAGGCAATGAGAAAAGCTTTACAGTCTATGCTTCTGAGTTTATCTAATAAATACTTTGGGGCATTAAAGAAGACTTCATGACCATACGTCAGACTAGAACGAACTAATGCCAATGACAGATGTTTTAAGACTGATACATCTTGAGCCCAATGCTGTTTGCTTACTACTTTTATAAAATGTAAGGTTTTTCTGGCATTAGTTAATAAATATTCAATATGGTAATTCCATGTCAGTTTTGAAGTAATATAAATACCCAGAAACTTTACCATTGGTTTGTATTTAAGGTGCCTATCCTGCATTTTGAAAGTAGGCAAAACCTCAGGGTCAGCCCCATTATTGAAGAGATGTTGGTCTTCTCTGGAGATAACAGTAATCCATTTTCTGTCATATAAATACTAAGCTTATCAAGTTCAAGCTGGTAAGTTTTTCTAATGTAGTTTAACTGTCTCTTGGGGGTTACCTTTTTCATTGTTGTCTTCATCCACATGCACAGATCATCTGCATACTGAACGAGGACAACGTTATTTGGCAGGGATCTCGGAAGGTCATAAAGTAGAAGGTTAAATAGATAAGGGGCGATAACAGATCCTTGTGTTATTCCCATTGTCGGAAATCTCGGGGTGGAATAGGTGTTTCCAATTTTAGCTTGAATGCTTCTGCCCCATAGAAAATTTTTGACATAGAAGTACATGTTACCCGACAAACCAATAGATTTAAGTTTAAAAAGTAATCTAGCATGCG
>CM060339.1:2214635-2222135 GCA_030674155.1 Stramonita haemastoma | reverse complement strand
TGTGACACTGTGACACACTGCCTTGATCTCTGTGACACTGTGACACACTGCCTTGATCGCTCAGATTGCTGCTGACCCAGTGTGCCTACGTGTGCCCAGGTTCCCATAGTCCACTGTCAGCAGTCCTTCTTTCTGTCTGGGGGTCCATGGTACTAGGGATGATCTCCTTTCTCCCTTCACCATAAACCTCACTGGGCAGTGTCAGATCAGGCCTAGAGACCCAGTGTCAGATCAGGCCTAGAGACCCAGTGTCGGATCAGGCCTAGAGACCCAGTGTCAGATCAGGCCTAGAGACCCAGTGTCAGATCAGGCCTAGAGACCCAGTGTCAGATCAGGCCTAGAGACCCAGTGTCAGATCAGGCCTAGAGACCCAGCATATAGAGACCGAAATCTTCTTAGTGTGATGTTTTCAGTAGTTTTCTAAATTCTCAATGTGCTGCATTTAGTTCTAAGCAAAGCAGAACATTCAGGATGCTCCACCTTGGGAACAGCCACAAGAGCAGCGCCACCACGTTTAAAATGATTTTTGTTTGCGTGCGTACATTTTGTTCTATAGAAAAGGCTTTCTCACCAGTTTAACGTGTTGCCGTGGGTTCTTTTATGCACCCTAAATATGTTGTATCTTGGAACTCTGTTTATCATCTTGTCCATAAGACTAGCACCCAGACAACAACCAAAAGTCATCAGCGGCCATGGCGCAGTAATTAGCACCTTGGATTTTGAACTGGAAGGTCGCAGGTTTAATTCCCACAAGAGTCATAAGGACTTTTAAGACTCCGGCTGGCTCCTACCCAGAGTAAGTGTGCTGTGAGCTCAGTAGGGTGACTGGGACCACACAGTCGAGCTTTATCTACATTTCAGATGCGAGTTTGAGATTGTTACGTAATCATCTGACTAACACTGCTGGTGTCTGTAGCTCTTGGGCCTTATTGACACTGGGATGCTGCTATGGAGGTGCATGTACTTTGAGACTACTTGACAGGGTTGAACTCTACACTTACTATCATAATATATTATAATAATGATATAATAATATATTATATTATGATAGTAAGTGTAGAGTTCAACCCTGTCAAGTAGTCTCAAAGCACATGCACCTCCATAGCAGCATCATTATATCATGCTCATTTTCATCGATAATCATGCAATGAAAATGTTGCATCGGATTCCGTGGCCTGGTTGTTCTCGTTTCATGGTGACCTCCGGTTTGGTTTCCCCATACACTTCAGTACCCGTGGTGAGTTTGTGTCAGAACCTTTGAGGTTGGAGGTTCGAGGGGGGTGGTCATTGGAGGGACATTGTGGTGGTGGGCGTCTCACTCAGTCTGACTCCACGACTGAGCTAATACTGTGGTTAGTAGGGGGCTTAGCAGGTGGTGTCCTGCATATGTTAGATCAGAACAGGCACCACTTAACACCACCAAAGTGACTCAGCAGCAGTGCAGGGCCCTTCTGACTGGTGACCCCACGGCAGCCTAATATTGATGAGCTCCCGATGGACTTCCAACCCTGAGGATGAAACACAGCAAACCTGGGTACGGCTGTTGCAGGGAGATTGAAATGAGTGGTGTGGAAACAGCAGAGATAGGAATGTCTCAGATGACAAGGCAACAACAAAAAAACATTAAAAGTCAAAAGGTTGGGAAAACAGTTAGTGTTTAAACGGGGATGGATTACGTGTGAACCAGCAATGTACAGGGCAGAGATAAATGGCATTACAAAAGAGGCCATAAATTGAACAGGGTACAACATGCAGAATCTATTTTACTGTTAAGAAAAAGGCTATCTGTTGAAATGCTTTGTTACTCTTTTGTCAGAGCAAACAAGCGATGAGTCATATTATAACACCCTTGTCCCAAACACTGTTGTCAGAAAGAGGAAATTCCTGACACTGTCATCATTGGCCACACAACAACAACAGAGCTCACCTAGTGTGAAGTGACCAGTCAATGGCCACACAGCAACAACAGAGCTCACCTAGTGTGAAGTGACCAGTCAATGGCCACACAACAACAACAGAGCTCACCTAGTGTGAAGTGACCAGTCAATGGCCACACAGCAACAGCATAGCTCACCAAGTGTGGTGACCAGTCACTGGCCACACAGCAACAACAGAGCTCACCCACTATGTGTGATACACTGCTGACACTTGTATGGAAGGACGTTTTCCTTCCTCCTCCACAGCTCCAAGGTTCACTGATGCTGAGATTCTGTGGATGCAGCTGTTTATCCACTATTAAGGTACCTGCATTCCAACTTCTAAGGTGATGTCTAAGCACATCAATGGCTTTATGTTTTACATTTTATCATCCATTCCTACCAGCATAAAAGGGCCTACTCTTCCAAAAGGACAGAAAGTGTTTGAACGTGTAGGCAAGATGTCCTCCCTGCCTTTGTGCATGTGACCTTGGTGTGCAGTGGGGAGGACAGGCATCACTGGTCCTCGGCCATCTCAGACATTATTCACATGCCATCTCCAAGTGCCACACCCCGGGATCTTGACTCAGCAGAGTGTTGTGTTGTGTCTTTTATGTCCTTTCTGTGGGCCAAGTGTGTTGTGTTGTGTCTTTTATGTCCTTTCTGTGGGCCAAGTGTGTTGTGTTGTGTCCTTTATGTCCTTTCTGTGGGCCAAGTGTGTTGTGTTGTGTCCTTTATGACCTTTCTGTGTGCTAAGTGTGTTGTGTTGTGTCATTTATGTCCTTTCTGTGGGCTAAGTGTGTTGTGTTGTGTCCTTTATGTCCTTTCTGTGGGCCAAGTGTGTTGTGTTCTATTCTTTAAGTCTTTTCCGTGGGATAAGTCCTTGTTGTGTTATGTCCTCCATATCCTGTCTCTGGGCTAGGTGATATTTCTTGTTGTGTCCTTCATGTCCTTTATGTCTGCTAAGGACTGTCTCTATTTGTGTTGTGTCCCCCATGTCCTGTGTGTGGGCTAAGTGGTATGTCATGGCTGTGCCCATCTCCTCTCCAAGGCTCCTGCTGCTGTCTAAGAGCACACACCGGCCCTCACACACCTTCAGCCGCCAGCAGAACAGTGCAGCAGGGGAGGCTGGGAACAGAGCTGGAGCCAGAGGTGTCAGGGGAGGACCAGTGCTCTCCCTCTGCCCCCATGAGGGCACTGCTGTCAGGGAGTCAAAGCTTCCACCCCTGACCTGTACACCCCTGATCTGTACACCCCTGACCTGTACACCCCTGACCTGTACACCCCTGACCTGACACATGTACACCCCAACACCCCTGACCTGTACACCCCTGACCTGACACATGTACACCCCAACACCCCTGACCTGTATAAGCCTGACCTGTACACCCTGACCTGTACACCCCTGGCCTGTACACCCCTGACCTGTACACCCCTGACATGTACACCCCTGACCTGTACACCCCTGACCTGACACATGTTCAGCCCAACACCCCTGACCTGTATAAGCCTGACCTGTACACCTCTGACCTGTACACCCCTGACCTGTACACCCCTGACCTGACAAATGTACACCCCAACACCCCTAGCCTATACACCCTGGCCTGTACACCCCTGACCTGTACACCCCTGACCTGTACACCCCTGACCTGTACACCCCTGACGTGACACCTGTTCACCCATACATCCCTGACCTGACACCTGTACAGCCATAGGGAGACCGGTAGCCTAGTGGTCAGAACATTGCGCTCGCAACTTGACGACCCAGGTTCGAGTCTGGTCGAGGAGACTTTTCTCCTGGAGTTAACATCAGTGCTGACTCCACTCTCCCCAAAGTCCTTTGGATGAGACTTTAAACCGAGGCCCCGTGTGCGAACACACGCAGAACATCTTGCACACATGTAAAATCCTGTTTCGCTTTTCGTAAGAGTAGGCCATCATATGCCGGCGGGAACAGATGACATTTACAAAACTGCATACACACTGGGAGTGGAGGTAAAAAAGCACAAGAGTACTTATTCCATTATCCTCGATATAAAAGAATAAATCAAATCAAACCATACACCTCTGACCTGACACCCCATACACCCCATCACCCCTGACCTGATACCCCGTACACCCCAACATTAACACCCCTGATCTGACACCTGTACACCCCAACATGCCCCACCTGGTACCCCATACACCCCAACAACACCCCTCACCTGACACCCCATACACCCCATCAACACCATGCACATGTGCGAAAGAGCCCCTCTTCACAAGGATAACTTATGTGAAGGAAAGTGGCGCTTCCTAACATATGGCTATGGAAACCTCACACCCAAAGTACATACTTACCTTGACTCGAAAAGTATCCTTTCATATGATCTCACACACACACACACACACACACACACACACACACACACACACACACACACACACACACACACACACACACACACACACACACACACGCACACACACACCTTTAAGAAGCCAATGCCTGCACTAATCCATTTCTCTACAGTGCTGATAGTGAAAAGAACCCCGCCCCGTTATCCATGTTGTATGTTGGACTGTTCATCCAGCACACCACAGAGAGGTCAACATGGTCTCTCTGTCTTTTCCTCACACCTCTTCTCTGCTCTCTCGTTTGTCTCCCTGTCTTTTTCCTTTCTTTCTGCCTTTCTTTCTTTCTTCCTTTTTTTCTTTCTGTCTTTCTTTCTTTCTTTTTTCTGTCTGTCTGTCTGTCTGTCTGTCTGTCTGTCTGTCTGTCTGTCTGTCTGTCTGTCTTTCTTTCTTTCTTTCTTTCTTTCTTTTTTCTGTCTGTCTGTCTGTCTGTCTGTCTGTCTGTCTGTCTGTCTGTCTGTCTTTCTTTCTTTCTTTCTTTCTTTCTTTCTTGCTTCCTTTCTGTCTGTCTGTCTGTCTGTCTGTCTGTCTGTCTGTCTGTCTGTCTGTCTGTCTGTCTGTCTTTCTTTCTTTCTTTCTTTCTTTCTTTTTCTCTTTTTTTCTGCCTTTCTTTCTTTCTTTCTTTCTTTCTGTCTTTCTTTCTGTCTTTCTTTCTGTCTTTCTGTCTGTCTGTCTTTCTTTCTTTCTTCCTTTCTTTGTTTCTTTCTTTCTTCCTTCATTCCTTCCTTCCTTCCCGTCTTTCTTTCTTTCTTTCTTTTCTTTCTTTCTTTTCTTTCTTCTTCTCTTTCTTTCTTTCTTTTTTCTTTCTCTCTTTCAGGGATACGAGATGGGTGCTGCTCTCAGTATGCTGGCCCCTAGAGAATATTAGGTCTCTGATACCTCACTCCCCTATGGCCACACAGACTATGGGACACCTGACCTACTGTCACTTGGAATGTAGTGATCTGAAGATAAGTTTGGAAGCCATTGTGTCAGACGTAACAGCCAGCTGTGGTAAAAATGGTCTTCTTTTTAACATAGACTGATCTAGAGTTACCACCCTGTTTAAAAAGTTAAACGTAAACAAAACTTTAGCACATGATAATAAATGATGAAACCTTTGAAAACCATATCCTGATCAGTTGTGATTTGTTTTTGCCAGATTGTTTTGACTGTCTTTAAATATCAGAGTCATTCTTTCTATCTGAAGAAATTTCCCCACCTGTCCTGTTCCTAATACAACCAATCCTCAAGTTTTGAATGACTACAGACCCTTTGCCTTAACATTCACAGTTCTGAAAAGTTTTCAGAGCATAGTTCTTCAGTACCTCCTGCAAGCAGTCAAACATGCCCTTGATCCTTCCCAGTTTGATGACAATCAAACAAAAGACAAATGGTGCAACAATCACACTTTTGGATCATAAAAACATAAATCTTGAAAATAACAACTCTTTTGTATCAGTTCACTGTTTTTTCTTCCGGATTTAACAGAATTCAGACAAATCTCATGGCCCAAAAGCTCCATTTTCTCAAAGGTAATCCCAAACTGATTTTAAAGATCGTGAGTTTTTTAATGAATAGATTCCAGTGGTTTTTTTTTGATGGAGCAACATTGTTACAAAAAGCACTTCCACCGGTGTACCACAAGGCAGTCTTAACTGCTTTGCTTTTTATCCTGCATACAAATGACCACACTAGTAAACTGGTTACACCTGTTCTAAAATATCCAGGCGACTCTGCTATACCAGATACATTCAACTGAGATACTGCTTATTCTGACGAAGTACACAAATTATGTACTGGTCCAAAAACAACTACCTGGATTTAAACCTCAACACAGCCAAAGAAATGCCATTGATTTTCGCAGAAATACACCCCCAGTCCATGACCTGTTCATGGACAGAACAGAAGTAGAGAGAGAGTGCAGAAGAGCAAATATATTGGTAAAAGTCTAGAAAATAAAAGTTGATATTTTAAAAAACCCACTGTTTTTGTGCATAAGAAATGTAACTCAATGGTATACAATGGTAGATCAGCGGTCTAGAGGTAGACCAAGAGTGGTAGTCTGGGCGCTAGTCTTTCGGACACAGGTCCCATGTGTTTTATACCATTACTTAGCACAAGTAAAAGAACCCACGACAATAAGAGAGTTGTCCCTGGAAAAATGCTTTAGAAAGAGGGCACTCTGAAAGGGAAACAAATACAATTGCAGACAGGAAAAAGAAAAGTAAAATAGTGGGTAGGTGTTACACATGTGGCAATGCGCTTTCCCTTGGGGAAGCAGCCCGAATTTCACGCAGAGAAATCTGCAATGACATAAAGTGGTATAAATATATATAAAAAAGATAAAATACTGTCTCCAAAAACTGCAGTCACTGAAGGTTAAAGAGAATGTTATGTGCTTGTTTTACTGTAGCTTTGTAGAAATTTATCATATGGGATTTCATGCTTGTTTGGTTGTTTCAACATATATTGTTTTTTAAAAAAGCAAACAAGAACGTATTGAAAACAGTTGTGAGTATATGTGGAAAATTTCCAGGTCAAAAACAAAAGATTTCAAATTCATTGAATAAACAGTTTTATGACTAACAAAAGCTAAATATACTTTCTCTGATGAAAGCCACTTCATTTCATAACACTATACAGTGCTTCCAACTGTTCAAATATTCCGGATATAAGCATCAAACTCAAACAGAACCCAAAACAGTTTCATTACCAAGGCATTTTAGTTTCTAGAGCACAGTAGCTAGAAGAAGAAGAAGAAGAAGAAGAAGAAGAAGAAGAAGAAGAAGAAGAAGAAGAAGAAGAAGAAGAAGAAGAACAACAACAACAACAACAACAACAACAACAACAACAATAACAATAACAACACAACAATAATAACAAAAATAATAACAACATTAACAACAACAACAAAAGCAAAAACAGCAATGATAATTCATCATAACCTATCTTCCTGCCCTTTCTGAATGACATGAATGTCAGGCTGAACAAGATCTGATATTTCTTCAGAGTAAGAGAACATGGGCACTGTAGCACTGTTGCCTAGCGCTACTGTAATACAGAGTAAGAGAATAGTGCACTTTAGCCCTGTTGCACATCACTACTATAATACAGAGTTCACTCTCTTCCTCCCTCTCCTTCTCCAGTCTCTCTCTCTCTCTCTCTCTCTCTCTCTCTCTCCTCTCTCTCTCTCTCTCTCTCCTCTCTC
>CM060339.1:2204635-2209635 GCA_030674155.1 Stramonita haemastoma | reverse complement strand
ATGTGTACAGCCACTTATGTACACACATTTTGACTTTGATTTAACTTTGACTTTCACACACACATACACACAGACACACAAACACACAGACACACAGACACACAGACACACAGACACACACACACACACACACACACACACACACACACACACACACACACACACCTCAGGCTAAATGACATGTCACCAGAACACTGACTATGGAACAGTGTAGTTCTTCTCACCAGCTGCCATCTCCACTGTGCACTCTTCAGGTCAGCTTCAACAAGGGAATGGAAACAATGGATCTGAATCACCTGACATCAAGTGTTAAGAGTATTCTGTGTTCGGTGTTCTGAGCACACCTCATGCTTGGGGTATGTGTCAGCAGTGTGTAGCTTCAGTGTAGGTCCTCCATGAGGAAGTCAGAGACAAGGCCATAGCAGGTCTGCCACCTTCATCCATCCTTCCCTACAACACATACAAAATACTGCTCTTGGCCAAGGCTAATGCTGTGTCAGTTATTACTGTCAGCTAACTACCAAGGCATACAATAAAATGTTGTTATGTTGTAAAATTAAAGTTGTGTTTAAATTGCCTTTAACCATGGCAAGCTCCTAACATAAGAACCTGTACTCCTCTTTAACCCTCCTGTTGCCCATTTAACGTCATTCTCTTCCAACATGTTAGGCACCAACATAGCCATCTCTCACTCTTTAGAAAGGGGTTTATGTCTAAAACTAACAGAGCCAACTGTCACTCTTTTGAAAGGGGTTTATGTCTACAACTAACAGAGCCAATTGTCACTCATTTGAAAGGGGTTTATGCCTACAACTAACAGAGCCAACTGTCACTCTTTTGAAAGACGTTTATGCCTTAGCATTTTTGAGAGTGCTGAAAAAAACATGTTTATAGACTTTCCTATACAAATTGCAGTTTTGTTTTTTATTCTCTAGAACTTGAACATGGACAATTCCTTTGTTGTCATGGGGTCTTTTAGGTGCTATCAGCAGGTTATAATCACAATATGTCATATAACCCCTTTTACATAAAGACTTGAAAATCTAAAAACGCACAAAGGCAAACTAAAAAAATCTATTTTTTATAAGAAGGAAAGCCATAAGAATGTCATCATTTGGTATGATAGTGAACTGAACAGTAAGTAACAGGTCACACACACCAAGTGAGCACATGCATGCTGTGTGATCATCAGCTGACACACCAAGTGAGCACACCCATGCTCTGTGATCATCAGCTGGCACACCAGGTAAACACACCCATACTGTGTGATCATCAACTGACACACCAGGTGAACACACCCATGCTGTGTGATCATCAGCTGTGGACAGGTCAGCTACAGGTGTGAGGGAAGATGTGTGTTCCTTCCTCAGCCACACCTGCAAGGTTCACCATGGGTCAGATTCTGCATATAGAACCTTCATCAATTATTAAGGTAGCCACGTTCTGACTTCAAGGACAACGTTTAAAGATGACACCTGTGTGCGTGGTTTAAATTGTTTTTTAATTGCCATCCATTTCTACATGCACACAGTGGCCTACTTATCTAAAACGTGGGATAGGTGTCACACTTTGCAAATATGTTTCCAGGTGTTTTGACCTGGGTCCTCTTCGTGATCTTTTGTGTGTCTGATGGAGAGAAGGGATTGTCCCTCAGGATATGCACAAGGCAAATAACATTACCCTGTACAAGAACAGAGTGACAGCTCTCTTTGTAAAAAAAAGGAAAATAAAAACAATTTTATGTTGATCGTCAATTCCGTTCATTTAATGACCTGAGTATGCATCCCTATTGCAGTTTATCTCTGTGACTTTATGACATACAAACTGTGTAAAATCTTTGTGAATGTGATTTGTAAGAAGGCTTGGTGGCCCATTTTTTTTCACAAACCATACGATTTTCCTGGTTTGTCACAAAGGTGGGACTGACATAAGCTACAGCTTGATGTTTTGTCCCCTGTAATGCTACCAGTGGCTTGTGCTCTTGTAGTTATGCATTGAACAACAGTTATTTGAACCAACACGTGACTGCAGTGACTGCAATGACTACCAGGGCATCTCTCCACCGGGCATTATGGGCAGGGATTTTGCTGGGGTTGTGTTGGCAGAACTGCAATGCCTTGTCAATAGTATTGACCCAGGGTAACAATGCAAGTTCAAAGATGAAAGATCCATAGTTTTCAGGATGCTATCAGTAAGTCACCTACATAGAAAACACACCAAGAACAGAAGATTCTACTTTTCATCACTATCATTGATCTTACAAATGCATTTGATGTCGTGAGCAGAAGAGGTCTGTTCCAAATGCTGAAGAGCATTGATGCCCCCAAGGTGCTCAGCATCACAACTAGCCTCCTTTCACCACAGCAAGGATGCCGTCAGCTGTGATGGTGAAAACTTGAAATCTTTTGCAATCAAGAGTGGTGTGTTACAAGGATACGTCCTTGCCTCTAGCTTGTTTGGTATTTTCTTCTCCATGCTGCTGAACTGTGCCTTCAGACTGTCCATGAAAGGAGTCCATGCACACAGCAGAAAGGATGGACAGCTGGTTGATGTGGCCCACCTACAATCCAAGACCAAAGTTGGCTCAGTTTTTATAGGAAAGATGATGGTGTTTGCAGGGGGCATTGCCCTCACTGATACAGAGTGATGGAGGAGTCCAGTCTTTAGTCTCCCTTGTCACTTGGTTTTCTCTTTGATATGGGTGGAGCTGTTCTTAAGGTGACACCTTTGCCTTGAAGAGGGCAGCCTGTCTTGAGTATTTATTTATCTTTCTGTCTTTCTGTCTTTCTTTCTTTCCTTTCTTTCTTCTCTTCTTTCTTTCTTTCTTTCTTTCTTTCTTTCTTTCTTTCTTTCTTTCTTTCTTTCTTTCTTTCTTTCTTTTCTTTCTTTCTTTCTTTCTTTCTTTCTTTTCTTTCTTTCTTTCTTTCTTTCTTTCTTTCTTTCTTTCTTTCTTTCTTTCTTTCTTTCTTTCTTCTTCTTTCTTTCTTTTTTTCTTTCCTTCTTTCTTATTACATTTTGTTCATTTATATCGAGGATAATGGTATAAGCACTCATGTGCTTTTTCATCGAGTCCCCATGTGTATGCAGTTATGTAAATATTGTCATCTGTTCCCACCAGCACATAATGGCCTACTCTTAACAAAAGCGGAACAGGATTTAACGTGTGCGCAAGATGTTCTGCGTGCATTTGCACACGGGGCCTCGGTTTATAGTTTCATCCGAAAGACTTTTGGGAAGAGTGGAGTGGAGTCAGCACGATGTTAACTCCGGTGGAAAAATCCCCTCCAACGGGAATCGAACTCGGGTCGTCAAATTGCCAGCGCAATGTTCTGACCACTAGGCTATCAGCGTGTGTGTGTGTGTGTGTGTGTGTGTGTGTGTGTGTGTGTGTGTGTGTGTGTGTGTGTGTGTGTGTGTGTGTGTGGGGTGTGTGTGTGTGTGTGTGTGTGTGATTCCTTTTGCTTTGTCTCTGGCAATTTTTTGAAGCCCTTTTGGAAACAAACTGAACGGGGAAAACAACAGAAAAGGAGACCAGTCCAGCTAATACTAAAAGCTTTCATTGCATAAGCATGTGAGCCAGGTTGAAAAGACAAATAGTTTTAACTTGTAGTTTATGTCTGAGGGAAACGCATCCACTTCAACCAGCTGCCATCACTTTGTGCTTAGTGCCTTGGGTTACAGACTGGAAGGCTGCAGGTTCAAATTTCATAAATGTCATAGGGTTTTTTTTGGACTCCAGCCAGCTTCTTACCAGAATGTGTTGTGGGTTCATTGGGAAGATAGGGACGACACAATTGAGTTTCATCCATTTTACAGATCACAGCTATCAGTTTTCCCCACTTTCAGCTTCTCTCAGCTGCTAAATATTCCATCTTGTCCCAACCCAGATGGGACACAGCTGGTGCTATTCATACCAGGAACTGACAACATATGGACAAGGTGAAAGGAAAGGGCATGGTAAATTTAGCACTTTTGGCTGAGTGATGTTGACTTTGTGTGCTATGAGATGCAAGTTTGACCGTGTTGCTCAGATTACCTACCCAACACTGCAGGAGCATCTCTCAGCCCCAGTTGATCCCAAGATATATTATGGTAGTAAGCATAGATAAAAACCCTGTCAAGTAGTCCCTCAAGGAGTAATTATTATGCACTTCCATATCAGTTTTCATTACATCATCCTTATGATCATTATCGCCATGCAATAAAAACAAAAATGCCTCTGATTCGGTGGCCTCAGTTGCTCTGGTCTCATGGTGACCTCAGATTCTCTTTCCACATACACTTCTGTGCCTGTGGTGAATTTGTGTCAAAGACTTTGGGGGTGGAGACTCTACAGGTACGGTCTTTAGAGGGACGATGTGGGGGTCACCACCTTGGTTGGGTGGCTCCCTCGGTCTGGCTCCGCGACTGAGCTAATATTGTCATTAGCAGGGGGCTAAGTAAGGGGTGCCCTGTGTATGTTAGCTCAGAACAAGCACCACTAAATACCACCAACGTGACACAGCAGCAGTGCAGGGCCTCACAGGCTGGTGGCCTCATAGCGGCCTCGTATTGTGGACTCCTTGTGGACTTTGACCCTGAGGATGCAGCAAAACAACTCTAAGTGTGGCTGTGGAGAGGAGATTGAAAATGGGCGGTGTGGGAACAGCGGGCTGTGAACGTCACAGAAGCTGAGGCAGCAAGAAATAAAAATCCACATCAGGTGAAAAGGCCAGTAACGCCAGTGTCTCCTTGAGTGGGTTTGTGTCTAGTTTCCGTTCACTATCAATATTCCGATGTCTAGACAGTTTGTCTGCCTTTGCATTTTATGATCCAGCAATATGCGCACAACTGATAGTGATACTTTTGCTGATATATCAGTTCCCGATTTCTGTTGTCTAGGGATTCTGATCCGCTAGATCCCCTTTTGTTTATACAACTGACAGCTGTACTTTTGTCTGAACTGACACGAATATGATTGTCAGTAGCAGACGACAGTAAAGCCTGTAAGGCCAGAAAAA
>CM060339.1:2189635-2199635 GCA_030674155.1 Stramonita haemastoma | reverse complement strand
CTTCAGTTGGCACTGCAGCTCTAGACAGGACACTGACTATGCCCCGCTGGATTGCAGTCACAGTCTTCAGTTGGCACTGCAGCTCTAGACAGGACACTGACTATGCCCCGCTGGATTGCAGTCACTCAGTCTTCAGTTGGCACTGCAGCTCTAGACAGGACACTGACTATGCCCCGCTGGATTGCAGTCACTCAGTCTTCAGTTGGCACTGCAGCTCTAGACAGGACACTGACTATGCCCCGCTGGATTGCAGTCACACAGTCTTAAGTTGGCACTGCCGCTCTAGACAGGACACTGACTATGCCCCGCTGGATTGCAGTCACACAGTCTTAAGTTGGCACTGCCGCTCTAGACAGGACACTGACTATGCCCCGCTGGATTGCAGTCACACAGTCTTCAGTTGGCACTGCAGCTCTAGACAGGACACTGACTATGCCCCAAAATGCTTAGTCATAGCCATGAGTGAGACATCCAACATTGTTTTTCATACTTTAGCATGTTCAATCCAAGGGAATGTACTCGTGCTGCTAGCTGAAGTGATTCCTTTTCAACCGAGCTACTTCCCTTTAACTTTCAGTTGCTTTGGGACTTTTTCTTCCTTCGTCATGAGTTGATGGTTTTTCAGGATGAAAATGGTGAGAAAGAAGGGGCACATACTGAAAGAGGCAGTTCTAAGAAACCTTTCTTCACAGTGATTGCTGAGCCTCCGATAGCATCCCTGTGGGAGAAATCAACGAGATTCTTTCTTGTGGATTAGCTGATGGATGTGTACACCTTTTTGAGAGAAGTCTCTGTGAGGTGTGTCCAAAGTTTGCGGCTTTTGGGCATTCACTGACTGACATCAAGGTGAAGCAAGAAACGTGTGAGGTCTGTGGACAAACACCTTAGAAAGACCTCAAAGTATTTGGAATAAACTTTACTTCGATATATAGATATGTTTGAGATGTGTGGACAAATATATGCGTAAGACCTCAAAGTATTTCAAACAAACTTTACTTCGATATATAGATATGTTTGAGATGTGTGGACAAATATATGTGTAAGAGCTCAAAGTATTTCGAATAAACTTTACATTGATATATAGATATGTTTGAGATGTGTGGACAAACACCTTAGTAAGACCTCAAAGTATTTCAAACAAACTTTACTTCGATATATAGATATGTTTGAGATGTGTGGACAAATATATGTGTAAAAGCTCAAAGTATTTTGAATAAACTTTACTTCGATATATAAATATGTTTGAGATGTGTGGACAAATATATGTGTAAGAGCTCAAAGTATTTCAAATAAACTTTACTTCGATATATAGATATGTTTGAGGTATGTGGACAAATATGCGTAAGACCTCAAAGTATTTCAAACAAACTTTACTTCGATATATAGATATGTTTGAGATGTGTGGACAAATATATGTGTAAGACCTCAAAGTATTTCAAATAAACTTTACTTCGATATATAGATATGTTTGAGATGTGTGGACAAATATATGTGTAAGAGCTCAAAGTATTTCGAATAAACTTTACTTCGATAAAATTATTGCTATGTTTGAGGTATGTGGACAAATATATGCGTAAGACCTCAAAGTATTTCAAACAAACTTTACTTCGATATATAGATATGTTTGAGATGTGTGGATAAATACCTGTGTAAGAGCTCAAAGTATTTCAAATAAACTTTACTTCATATATAGATATGTTTGAGATGTGTGGATAAATACCTGTGTAAGACCTCAAAGTATTTCAAATAAACTTTACTTCATATATAGATATGTTTGAGATGTGTGGATAAATACCTGTGTAAGACCTCAAAGTATTTCAAATAAACTTTACTTCGATATATAGATATGTTTGAGATGTGTGGATAAATATGTGTGTAAGACCTCAAAGTATTTCGAATAAACTTTACTTTGATAAAATTATAGCTATGTTTGAGGTATGTGGACAAATATATGCGTAAGACCTCAAAGTATTTCAAACAAACTTTACTTCGATATATAGATATGTTTGAGATGTGTGGATATACCTGTGTAAGAGCTCAAAGTATTTCAAATAAACTTTACTTTGATATATAGATATGTTTGAGATGTGTGGATAAATATATGTGTAAGAGCTCAAAGTATTTCAAATAAACTTTACTTTGATATATAGATATGTTTGAGATGTGTGGATATACCTGTGTAAGAGCTCAAAGTATTTCAAATAAACTTTACTTTGATATATAGATATGTTTGAGATGTGTGGATAAATACCTGTGTAAGAGCTCAAAGTATTTCAAATAAACTTTACTTTGATATATAGATATGTTTGGTTTGATCAATCTGAGAGTGGTGTACATTTTTGTTCAAAAACATGGCCCGGAAGAGTGTGTCCCCGTTTTGTGGCAATGTAACACAGACGTGACTGCATTGAGTGTTTTGTGGAGATGTACAACAGACCGTGACTGCATTGAGTGTTTTGTGGAGATGTACAACAGACCATTGAGTGTTTTGTGGAGATGTACCACAGAGGGTGACTGCATTGAGTGTTTTGTGGAGATGTACAACAGACGGTGACTGCATTGAGTGTTTTGTGGAGATGTACCACAGACCATTGAGTGTTTTGTGGAGATGTACCACAGACCGTGACTGCATTGAGTGTTTTCTGGAGATGTACAACAGACGGTGACTGCATTGAATGTTTTGTGGAGATGCACAACAGACGGTGACTGCATTGAGTGTTTTGTGGAGATGTACAACAGACGGTGACTGCATTGAGTGTTTTGTGGAGATGTACAACAGACGGTGACTGCATTGAGTGTTTTGTGGAGATGCACAACAAGGGTGACTGCATTGAGTGTTTTGTGGAGATGTACAACAGATGGTGACTGCATTGAGTGTTTTGTGGAGATGACACACAGACCGTGACTGCATTGAGTGTTTTGTGGAGATGTACAACAGACGGTGACTGCATTGAGTGTTTTGTGGAGATGTACAACAGACGGTGACTGCATTGAGTGTTTTGTGGAGATGTACCACAGACCGTGACTGCATTGAGTGTTTTGTGGAGATGTACCACAGACCGTGACTGCATTGAGTGTTTTGTGGAGATGTACCACAGACCGTGACTGCATTGAGTGTTTTGTGGAGATGCACAACAGACGGGTGACTGCATTGAGTGTTTTGTGGAGATGTACCACAGACCGTGACTGCATTGAGTCTAACCGCTCAGCTCCAGTGTTCCTCTCCTGCTCTGTGCATGGCCATCCCCTGCAGACTGCCGCCATCACACAGGGCAGGGGGAAACTCTTCGCCTCCTGAACAACGGGAACCATTTAGGAAGGACGGTGGCAGGATGGTTAAGACGTTCGCTTGCCAATATGTAAAGCGCGAGTTTCTGGGTTCGTACCCAGCTCGCCCTTTCTTCCCAGTTTGACCAAAAAAAAATCGAACTGAATGTCAAATTCAGTCAGTCATTCGGATGAGACTTTAAACCGAGGTCCCGTGTGCGAACGCACGCAAAACATCTTGCGCACACGTTAAAATCCCGTTCCGCCTTTCGGAAGAGCAGGCCATCGTGTGCCGGTAGGAGCGGATAACAACAAAAAAAACCCCACCTAGCATGCACATAGGTGTCTTGTTTAAACACCATCCCTGAGGGAAAAAAATAATGGGTAGGCGCTGCACTTGTGGCGACGCGCTCTCCGCGGGAAGAGCAGCCCGAATTTCACGCAGAGAAATCTGCTGTGACATAAAGAGTATAAATAAAATAAGATAAAATAAAATAAAATAAATAAAATAAAATAAATAAATAAAATAAAATAAAATAAAATAAAATAAAAAAATAAAATAAAATAAAAAATAAAAACTCGCCTCCAAGCGGAACAGGACCGGACGACATTTTTAAGGCTGACAGCAAAGGAACTCAAAACAGGTAGTAGATCAAGGAAGGAAAGAATGAAGGATGGAAGGAAGGAAGGAAGAAGAAAGGAAGGAAGGAAGCAAGGAAGGAAAAAAGGAAGGAAGGAAGGAAGGAGGAGAAGGGAGGAAGGAAGGAAGGAAAAAAAGGAAGGAAGGAAGGAAGGAAAAAAGGAAGGAAAAAAAGGAAGGAAGGAAGGAAGGAAGGAAGGAAGGGAAGGGTGGAAGATAGGAAGGAAGAAAGGAAGAAAGGACGGAAGGAGGGAATAGTACGGACGCTATGGCCAAGCGGCTCATGCCTTTGCCTTCCCTCCCGGGGGTCCATGACGTGAGGGGTTTGATGGTGGGGGTGGTGTCTGACCAGTTAAGGGTACAGACTTTTAGGATTTCTCAGATCTACATCAACTGCAGGCCTGCCAATGCCTAACCTCCCTTTGTGTCTATACACACGCAGAAGATGAAATATGCACTGTGTACAGATGCTTGTTATTCCTGTTAGCGGTCAGTGGGTACAGAGACCCAAACACACCCAACACGCAGCCTGTACACTGAAACAAGCTGCTCTGAGGAGGGAATGTGGAGAGGGAGGCCAGCGGCAGACCTGCTATGACCTGACAGCACAGGAGAAGACCAGGCACTGTGCACCCCACCAGCTGAGGGAACTGCAGGAAGAGAGAAGGAACGGGGGCATGTGTGTATGTGTGTGTGTGTGTGTGTGTGTGTGTGTGTGTGTGTGTGTGTGTGTGTGTGTGTGTGTGTGTGTGTGTGGTGTGTGTGTGTGTGTGGAGTGTGTCTGTGTGCGCGTGTGTGTGTGTGTGTGTGTTGTGTGTGTGTGTGTGTGTGTGTGTGTGTGTGTGTGTGTGTGTGTGTGTGTGTGTGTGTGTGTAGGGGGGGGGGGAGTGCAGGCTCATGAATACATATGCCAAACGTTAACAAGTGTAGTGATTCTATCTTTTCATTCTTTTATTTTGAAAAGAATGAAACAAAAACTCGTGTGTGTGTTGTTGTTTTTTTACATCTAGTCCCTGTGTGAATGCAGTTTTATAAATTTTGTCATCCAACCCCACTGGCACAAATGGCCTACACTTCTAAAAGCTGGAACAGATTAAACGTGTGCGCAAGATGTTCTCTGTGCGTTTGCACACAGGACCTCGACTCAAGGACTTATCAGATGGGTGCTTGTCTGTTCATAAAAATAAAAGTGTGTGTGTGCGTTGCGTGCGTGTGTGCGTGCCTGTATGCGTGCATGTGTGCGCATGTACACATACGTGAATGTGTTGGCATACTTATTGATTAACTGATTGCTCAACTGGTTGCAGGAGGACTTCTTGTGATACAGACTTTGTGTCTCACAGAGAAAGCGATGGTAGCAAAGCACAACAGAGACCAACCGTACGCCACACTGATCTCTATACCGCTTTAAAGCCAGCTTGGAAACAGATGCAAGCTGAGGGGAGAAGGACTGAGGTACTGTTAACACTTCATAGCATGTCTCCCCCCCAATATCAGAGCTCTGACCCCCAGACATAGGTGGTCACTGTCAGCCGAGGACAGGACAAGGAGTCAGGCAGACGTTTTGTGTTTTTGTTATCAGTTGTTAATGAAGTAAAGTGAAAGCTTTAACAGATTTCATTGTATTTATTCATTTATCTATTTCCTTTTTTAATTCTATTTTATTTTTATTTTTTAAATAAATAAAAATAAAATAAAATAAAAATAAATAATCAAGTTGTTTGTTAATGAGGTAAAGTGAAAGCTTTCAAAGATTTCTGGAAAGTTCGGAAGTTTACTGAGGTCATGTAAAACCTTTCAAAGATTACATTAAGTTTTGAAAGTTTACCAAGGCAGGTTCAAGCTTTAAACAGATTTCTCAAAAGTTTGACAGCTCACTAAGATAATGGTGAAGCTTTACAAGATTACCTGGAAGTTTCACTTGGAAAAGTTGAAATCTATTGAGACGTGCTACAATAATAACATGCTTTTGGAAGATTACATAGATAGCATTCAACGTTATAAAACGCGCACAGACCACACAAAGACACACCAGACATAGACACACACAGACACACAGACACACACACACAGGGGGACGTATAGCCTAGTGGTCAGAATATTGCGCAGGCAATATGACGACCTGGGTTCGAGTCCGGTCGATGAGATTTTTCTACTAGAGTTAACATCAGTGCTGACTCCACTCTCCTCAAAAGTCCTTCGGATGAGACTATAAACAGAGGCCCCGTGTGCGAACGCACGCAAAACATCTTGCGCACACGTTAAATCCTGTTCCGCCTTTCGTAAGAGTAGGCCATTGTGTGCCGGTGGGAACAGATGACATTGACAAAACTGCATACTCACGGGGACTGGATGTAAAAAAGCACAAGAGTGCTTATCCTATGATCCTCGATATAAAGATTTTTTTTTTAAATAAAATAAATAAATAAACCACACACACACACACACACACACACACACACACACCACACACACACACACACACACACACACACCACGCGCACGCGCACGCGCACGCACGCACGCACGCACATACGCGCACACTCGCCGTTCACAACCCACTATCTTTTCTTCTAGGAGGAGTACAGTGGATGCCCATTCACGGTGTATTTTCGCTCCGCTGAGGAGAGGCCAGAGGCCCTTCCAACAGGAGGGGCCAGCAGTTCCAATCCTCAGGCTGGCGTCTGCAGCATTAGGAAGGGAACGTCCACCATGTCCTTCAAAGCCACGTATAGAGAACAGCTTCAAAAAGGTAAGTTCGTGGATTTCCATTCATTGTTTATTTCATTATTTTATTTCATCTATTTTGCATTCCTGGCTACAGCTCCAAGGTTCATCAATGGTGAGATGTTGCATACACCCCCGTTTACCCACCACTAAGGTATCAAGATTTTACCATGTCCGCACAAATGTTCTACGTGCATTAGCTGCACATGGCGGGGCACAGTCTGACTGGCAAGACTTTCTGGGGAGTGAAGTCAGTGCACCAGGGGGAATCCCTTGGGACAAGTGTCTTGCCTTGAGCCAGGGCTGTCAGGGCACAAGCTCAACTCTCTTCCCCTCAGGTGCCCCACCCCTGGATACTTCTCTTCCCTGGATACTGCGTGAACCTTTTTTATTTGATTTTTAAAAAAAATTCCTTTTGTTTTACTTTTATGGCGTTGAATTGGGTGTTTTTTTTCTGTTATTTGTTCCTGATTGTGTTTTTTCATTGTTTCTATAAACGCTTTTGTTTTTTGCTCTACTCCATGCAACAAATGTATTTATAGAACCTTTGTCTTGATAAGAACTATTTCCCCAACGCCTTGAAATATGCTAATGTAATCCCTATCTACAAGTACGGTGATTATTCAGATCCTTCAAACTATAAGCCAATTTCTAGTTTATCTATTCTTTTAAATCCCCTGGAAAAACATATAAATAAACACCTAGTCCGTCATATAAATATCAACAACGTAGTTTACCCTAATCAGTCTGGATTTAGACAAAATCGCTCGTGTCACGCATTGACTGGTCTTGTAGACAATTGGCTATCAAACATTAATGACAATAAAGTTTGTGGAGTAGTATTTGTAGATTTCAAGATGGCATTTGACACAATTGACCACGGACTTCTCTTTAGAAAGCTAGATTTATATAATATCTCTATAGATACCCTAGGACTACTTGATTCCTATCTTACAAACAGGCAACAATGTGTCTCAATAACTACATCCGCATCCAAACTGAAGCCCATTCATCAAGGAGTACCACAGGGATCCATACTAGGGCCTATTATCTTTTCATTATACATAAATACCTTCCTCTACATAATCAAACCCAAATGTAGCTATTTTCTGATGACACAACCATACATACAAGTCATAGCGGCATTGCCTCTCTTGCACCGATATTACAAAAAGCACTGATGATCTTGTCAAATGGACAGAACTGAAGCACACACACACACACACACACACACACACACACACACACACACACACACACACACACACACATATATATATATAATATATATATATATATATATATATATATATATATATATATATATATATATATATATATATATATATATATATATACATAACACCCAAAAATCAAATTGCATGATTATCACCACCAGACAAAAGCGTCAAAAATTTATCACATGAACTGTTTTCCATCCATATCAAAAAGGAAGCAATCGAACAAACCTGTCACCACAAAGTTCTAGGAGTGACAATCAATGAAAATCTCTGCTGGTTCTACCACGTATCTCATCTATGCAAATACTTGTCCAAAAATGTGTACCAGTTGACTAAAATTAAACACCTTCTTGACTTTCATTCAGTAAATTATTCTTTCAAGCTTATATGCAATCCTCAATAGATTGTGCTTCAACCCTGTGGGATTCTGCCAGTGCAAACAATTTGAAACCGTTATTAATAAACGTGCTCTTAAACTGATCCTTCTAAAGAAAACAGTCTTGCTAGAAGTGTGCTATACTCAGTTAAATATTCTTCCCCTACAACAAAGACTGAAATATAACAAAGGAATCATGATGTTCAAAATAATGGCAGAAACTGTTCCCACATCCTTAAGAGATCAGTTCCTTAGGTATCATTCCACAAAGACTGAAAAGCCAAGTGTCCCCATCCCAAGAATAGACTTGTTCAAATCTAGTTTACTGAACTCAGGCCCTATACTGTGGAACTCCCTTCCTGATTCAATTAAACAGCACCAATTATTAACAGCCTTCACAAATCACCTTCTAATCCACTTGATGCACACAAAAAAGGAACCACACTTCATCCTGTTGGGAAAATCTCTCTCTCTCTCTCTCTCTCTCTCTCTCTCTCCTCTCTCTCTCTCTCTCTCTCTCTCTCTCTCTCTCTCTCTCTTCCTCCTCCTCTCTCTCTCTCTCTCTCTCTCCTCCTCTCTCTCTCTCTCTCTCTCTCTCTCTCTCTCTCTCCCCCCCCCCTCTCCTCTCTCTCTCTCTTCTCTCTCTCCTCTCTTCTCTCTCTCTCTCTCTGAATGTGCACCTTTGTCCGAAACATGTTTACGATCCGTATTGAGAAGTATTCTTTTCATATTTTGTACTCTCTATTTTAATAATTCTGTGTGGTGAATGTTATTGATATTGTGTAAAATTAATGATTCTTTTAAGTAAGCTGAATAACTATGTCCACCATGAATACGATAAAATAATCAACGTAATTTTCATTACCCTAATCATAAGATTAATTAAGGAATTAACATATAAATGTCCCACAATAATTATGTGCCTTACAATGGATAGATTCCTCTTGTGCTCCGTTACGTGATTTTATTTAAAATCAAGACATATATTTCCTTTCGAATGAAGTTTATTGATGACATGTGAGTGAACCTATGAGGTGTGTGTTGGTGTGTGTTGTGTGTGTGTGTGTGTGTGTTGTGTGTGTGTGTGTGTGTGGTGTGTGTGTGTGTGTGTATGTGTGTGTGTGTGTGTGTGTGTGTGTTTTCAGTGCTTACCTCATCCTCTTTTCAGGTTTGATCATTAAGTGTTAGCGCCTTGTTTAAAATCAAAATCATTTGATTCTTACTTTTGATTTTCGTTTCTGAATTAGTGCCCTTTTTATTAACTTATTATTGTGTTTATGTCTTATTTCTTGTCTCTTGTCTGATACTTGGTATGGTTTCTTGCCTTTGGTATTTGGAACGTATTATTGTTGTTGTTTAGCTAGAGGTTGCTTTTTTTTTTTTTTGGGGGGGGGGTGGGTATCTTGATATTATCCCTGATAAGGTCGGGGACTG
This sequence comes from Stramonita haemastoma, assembly GCA_030674155.1. Classification (NCBI taxonomy): domain Eukaryota; kingdom Metazoa; phylum Mollusca; class Gastropoda; order Neogastropoda; family Muricidae; genus Stramonita; species Stramonita haemastoma. The sequence goes on along the minus strand of CM060339.1, from coordinate 2,189,950 downwards.
GGTGTAAAAAAAAGCACACGAGCTGCTCATTCAATATCCCCGAAATAAAAGCATTTGCCTTGCCTTGCCTTGCACTACCCCCTGTATAGTGTGAAAGCTGGAGGGTGACTTTTTTCTACTGAATGTTGCCATGGACAACTGCCCTGTAGCGTTGAATTTTTGAGTTTCTGTTAAGCTTCAAAGGCTGTGTTGCCTGTGGCATCTCAGGTTGTTGTCCTGTCTGAAACAGTGCCCAAACCAGCGCTCATGTTTATGAATGGGGACAGAGTCCAGCTTCAAACATAAAAGTTGACCTTTGGCTGCCTGGACAGACGT
>CM060339.1:2164635-2169635 GCA_030674155.1 Stramonita haemastoma | reverse complement strand
TTTTTCAACTGAACGTACAATGGAAGTCGTATGCCTATCGTGAATGTTTATAAATATCTGGGAATCTATTTTTCAACTCGTTTAAGTTTTACTTTTGCTTGCAAAAACCTCGCAAGCAGAGCAAAGCATGCATTACTCTGCATTATGAGGAAGTTGGCTTGGTTATAAAACGATTCATTGGCGTTACTTTTAAAGATGTATGACTGTCAAATTCAACCGATGGTTCAGTACGGTGCAGAGCTGTGGTGTCTGGACCCAGCTGCTATGCACATCCAAAGAGTTCACCTGTATGCACTGAAAAGGTTTCTTGGTGTTTCCTTGCAAACACCCAATGATCTAGTTTATGGAGAGACAAACAGATACCCTGTATATCTACAGTCTATGGTACTGTGTATTGGTTACTAGGTTAAAGTAATTCAGATGGAACCACATAGATTACCACATAAGGCTTACAACATGTTAGCAGAGTTAGATGCCAGAGGTAAAAGTAACTGGGTTTCTCATGTACGAATGACATTGTTTGAATATGGTTTTGGATTTGTGTGGATAAATCAAGGCGTAGGTGATTTGAATAATTTTATTGGTGTATTTTGACAACGAGTTATTGATTGTGGTTGGCAGAAATGGAGTACTCATGTTGAAGACAGCAGTAGATTTTACATGCATAAAATGTTAAATTCCTCGCATTGTATTCCAGAATATCTGTCGATGCAATGGGACAGATATCTCAAACATGCCATTACAGAATTTAGATTTGGCATTTCTGATATTTTGTTCATCATTTTCATTACAAAAAAGTAGCTGATTGTAATTTGACACGAGTCACAGTAGAATGAAGTGCATTTTGTTCTTCCATCTCCTGGATTAAGTGATCTCAGAAAACAGTTCATTCCATTTAAATGCTATTCGCAACATTGCTTGTTTAAACTAGTATTGCTTTTGACTGCAACAGACTGTACAGCTATAAGACATTTAGCATTGTATCTCCAGAAAGCATTTGCAATAGGAAGTACAGTGTTAAGCGAGCAGCATTGTACTTATGCATTCTAAGTCATGACGTCTTCATTATGCTTATTCCCCTCCTAAGGGGCTTCGGCCTTTATGAATACCCCCCCCCCTCTCTCTCTCTCTCTCTCTCTCTCTCTCTCTCTCTCTCTCTCTCTCTCTCTCTCTCTCTCTCTCTCTCATGTTGTGTGTGTGTGTGTGTGTGTGTTGTGTGTGTGTGTGTGTGTGTATGTGTGTGTGTGTGTGTGGTGTGTGTGTGTGTGTGTGTGAGTGTGTGTGTGTGCATGCGTGCGTGCAAGCGTGCGTGCGTGTCATATCCTCTTCTTCTTCTCTTATTCTTTTATATCGAGGACAATGGAATAAGCACTCACGTGATTTTTTCATCCAGTCCCCGTGTGTATGTGATTTGGTAAATCTTGTAATCTGTTCCCACCGGCACACAATGGCCTACACTTACGAAAAGCGGAACATGATTTAACATGTCAGCAAGGTGTTCTGCAAGCATTGGCACATGGGGCCTCGGTTTATAGTCTTATCCGAAGGACTTTTGTGCTTGTGCGCACGCACATGCTTGCGTATATGTGTGAGTGTGTATTTTTATTTTCCCCGGTTTACAGGAAGCCCACTTTGCAAGAATCTGTTTGGTATATATGAAGCATGACCAGCTTTTCAAGTGACAGTGATGGACTACAGGACAACACTACACACTGGACAGAGGAGCCATCATTCAGGGATCACATGGAATACCATATTGCTGTGATCATCATGAAAATATGTCCTCCTTGTATTCTTCTGTTGGGAGGCTTTGGAAACATCGCCACCATCTGCGTCATGCGTCGTATCAAGGACCGCAACTCTTCTCAGCATGCTATTTTTATGACCCTTGCCGTGTTTGATCTGACCTTGCTTTGTGTTCAGTTGCCACGCCTGTGGGTACTGTATGTTTTCGATGTAGTTCTTGACAATCTGTATGTAGTCATCTGTAAGCTTCGCCCTTTCTTGATCTATACCTTTAGCGTTATGTCTGCCTGGCTTGTGACCTTCGTGACAGTGCAGAGAACAATGGCGGTCCTGTGGCCACACAGAATGCGAGTGATGTGCACTGTGCGAAGAACCTGGATTGTCATAGCAACACTTTTTCTCTCTGCATGTGCTCTTTATTGTCATATTCTGATTGGATATGACCTCAGTGATAATTTGTGTTTTCCCAGCAGAGGCATGTATTTCGATTTCTAACCGTCTGGTGTTTCATTGGACAGATATGTGCATGACTTCCCTCTTACCCAGTGTCTGTATGATTGTCTGTGACATTATATTGTCTGTCAGTCTGTTTAAAGCAGTGTCTTCTTCCTCTTCCATCTCTGCACGTGTGGAGTCAAATGTCAACACTGCACACAGCACTGACAGTCGGATGAAAACCTCCTACAGAACAACTGTCATGGTTTTGGCAATATCGTGTGCTTTTCTGGTGTTAACCCTGCCATTATGTATTTTGTTACCGTGGTACAACCAAAATTACTATACAATAATTGCTCATCCTCAGACACATGCTTTAGCTGAATTGCTGCATGTGTTAACACAACTTCTGTGGTCCACCAATTGTGCCATCAACTTTGTGCTCTACTGCCTGACTGGAACCAAATTCAGAAGGGGAGTTTCTCCACTGGATCCGCTGTGGTGCTCAGAGTCCCTCTGCTCCATCTGTCCATGAGACAGCTTCAGTGGCATCAAGGGAAGGAAAGCACCAACATCACGGAAAAAGCCGACCGTCCAAATGATGTCACGTCATCATCACTTTAAGCTTCGAAACATTATTCATGTTCTCTCTCTCTCTCTCTCTCTCTCTCTCTCTCTCTCTCTCTCTCTCTCTCCTCTCGTCTCTCTCTCTCTCTCTCTCTCTCTCCTCTCTCTCCCTCTCTCTCTCTCTCATCTCTCCTCTCTTTTCTCTCTCTCTCTCTCTCTCTCTCTTCATTTCCTTTCTATCTTTCCATCTTCCGATTTCACAGGTAATATATTAAATCATAATTGGACCGACATGTTTTAGTTTCTATTTTTAATTTGAGGGGGTGGCTATTATTGTTTTTTTTGTTTTGATTTCTTATAATTTGGGTTTTTTTTTTATTCTTCTTTCGTTTTGTTTTGTTTTTGTTGGTTTTGGTTTGGTTGTATTTGTTGTTTCTTTGATAGTCTCTAATCAGGACAAGGCTGGGCCGGACAGAAAAACAAAAATTGAATGATAAGATGGAACCCTTCAAAACTACAGAATAGTCATTCATTTATTTGTTCATCCGTTTATTTGTTCATTCATTCTTTATTGATCTATCTATTAATTAATTGATTGATTCAAACACTTATTCTCTCTCTCCCTCTTTCCCCCCCCCCCCCTCTCTCTCTCTCTCTAACTATCTCTCTCTCTCTCTCCCTCCCTCTCTCCTCTCCCTCCCTCCCTCTCTCTCTGTCTCTCTCTCTCTGTGTCTCTGTCTCTGTCTGTCTGTCTGTCTGTCTCCCTCTCCTCTCTCTCTCTCTCTCCTCTCTCTCTCTCTCTCTCTCTCTCTCCTCTCTCTCTCCTCTCTCCTCTCTCTCTCTCCTCTCCTCCCTCTCTCTCTCCTCCCTCCCTCTCTCTCTCTCTCCTCTCTCTCTCTCTCTCTCCTCTCTCTCTCTCCTCTCTCTCTCTCTCTCTCTCTCTCCTCTCCCCCCCTCCTCTCTCTCTCTCTCCTCTCTCTCTCTCTCTCTCTCTCTCTCTCTCTCTCTCTCTCTCTCTCTCTCTCTCTCTCTCTCTCTCTCCCTCTCTCTCTCTCACACACACACATACAAATCCGAACACTTTATTCTTCCATCTCTTCACTGGACCCATGTCTCACAAGCAATACAGTGTAAAGTCAGCTTTCTCAGCTTCAAGTCTCCACATGACTGTTCTGCCCACCTGTGTGACTGCCTTCACTGTGACAGACAGACTTTTATCTGTGACACTGTGACACACTGCCTTGATCTCTGTGACAAAGTGACACACTGCCTTGATCTCTGTGACACACTGCCTTGATCTCTGTGACACTGTGACACACTGCCTTGATCTCTGTGACACTGTGACACACTGCCTTGATCTCTGGACACTGTAACACACTGCCTTGATCTCTGTGACACTGTGACACACTGCCTTGATCTATGTGACACTGTGACACACTGCCTTGATCTCTGTGACACTGTGACACACTGCCTTGATCTCTGTGACACTGTAACACACTGCCTTGATCTCTGTGACACTGTGACACACTGCCTTGATCTCTGTGACACTGTGACACACTGCCCTTGATCTCTGTGACACACTGCCTTGATCTATGTGACACTATGACACACTGCCTTGATCTCTGTGACACTGTGACACACTGCCTTGATCTCTGGACACTGTAACACACTGCCTTGATCTCTGTGACACTGTGACACACTGCCTTGATCTCTGTGACACTGTGACACACTGCCTTGATCTATGTGACATTGTGACACACTGCCTTGATCTCTGTGACACTGTAACACACTGCCTTGATCTCTGTGACACTGTGACACACTGCCTTGATCTCTGTGACACTGTGACACACTGCCTTGATCTCTGTGACACACTGCCTTGCTCTCTGTGACACTATGACACACTGCCTTGATCTTTGTGACACTGTGACACACTGCCTTGATCTCTGTGAGACTGTGACACACTGCCTTGATCTCTGTGACACTGTGACATCCTGCCGTGATCGCTCAGATTGCTGCTGACCCAGTGTGCCTACGTGTGCCCAGGTTCCCACAGTCCACTGTCAGCAGTCCTTCTTTCTGTCTGGGGGTCCATGGTACTAGGGATGATCTCCTTTCTCCTTCACCATAGACCTCACTGGGCATGGTAAGGTAAAGCCTAGAGACCCAGTGTCAGATCAGGCCTAGAGACCCAGTGTTAGATCAGGCCTAGAGACCCAGTGTCAGATCAGGCCTAGAGACCCAGTGTCAGATCA
>CM060339.1:2154635-2159635 GCA_030674155.1 Stramonita haemastoma | reverse complement strand
ATGGAGTGGGTTCTCTTTGTCAGATCCTGGGGAAGTGTCCCCCAGAGCAGAGGTCTCTGTGGTGATTTGAACCCGGACTCCATTGGGGGCTGTCACAGCACAGTGGAATGTTCGCTGCTTCCACTTGCTTATTTATTTATTTCAATTATTTATTTATTTATTTATTTATTTATTTATTTATTTATTTATTTATTTATTTATTCATCCATTTATTCATGTATTTATTATTCATGTACTTATTCTTCAGCATGTGTATAGGTCTACATACATGTAGGGAATTAGGCACTGGCAGGTCTACACTTGAAGTTGACCTGGGAGATCGAATAAACACCCACTCTTACCTAGCCAGACGTCGCCGAGATTCGAACTCACGACTTCATGGAGAGGTTTATTTAACTGGAGTCTTGCAGAAAGAACTCATAAATAGGAGTGAAGTAAAGACTTGACAGCAAAACGCTTCATACACGCGCATGCACGCATGCCCGACACACGTGTCCCACGTACGCGTATGCACATTTTTACACGCATGAACATGAAGCGCACGAGCGCGCGCGCGCGCGTACACACACACACACACACACACACCACACACACACACACACACACACACACACTCACACACACATACACACCCCACACACACACACACACACACACACACACACACACACACACACACAACGCACACACACACACACTCACACACACACATACACACACACTCACACATACACACACAACACACCACACACACTCTCTCTCTCCTCTCTCTCTCTCTCTCCTCTCCTCTCTCTCTCTCTCTCTCCTCCTCTCTCTCCTCTCTCTCTCCCCCCCCTCCTCCTCTCTCTCTCTTCTCATCTCTCTCTCCTCTCCTCTCTCTCTCTCTCTCCTCTCTCTCTCTCTCTCTCTCTCTCTCTCTCTCTCTCTCTCTCTCTCTCTCTCTCTCTCTGAGCACCCATATACACATATGCACGCAGTGAATTGCAACAGAAGCAGTAATGAGCTGCAATAAAATCCCAGTAAAATGCGATGTTAATTGCCCATTAGAATGAAGAGCTCGTTATAATCATCCAAAAACTGTGCTTACAGGAACGCATCAGAAAGACGAATACACCATCTTCAGAAAGAGAAATGCACCATCTTCAGCCTCTCAACAACAGAAAGACCCCCCTGCTCATCAATGGACAGATCCTCCACGACAATCCCACCTACCTGGTGTGACCTTTGACTGACCCCACCTACCTGGTGTGACCTGTAACTGACCCCACCTACCTGGTGTGACCTTTGACTGACCCCACCTACCTGGTGTGACCTTTGACTGACCACACCTACCTGGTGTGACCTGTAACTGACCCCGCCTACCTGGTGTGACCTGTAACTGACCCCACCTACCTGTGACTGACCCCACCTACCTGTGACTGACCCCACCTACCTGTGGTGACCTAGGACTGACTCCATCTACCTGTGGTGACTTTTGACCCCACCTACCTGCGGTGACCTGTGACTGACCCCACCTACCTGTGGTGACCTTTGATCTCACCTACCTGTGGTGACCTTTGATCTCACCTACCTGCGGTGACCTGTGACTGACCCCACCTACCTGTGGTGACCTGTGACTGACCCCACCTACCTGTGGTGACCTTTGATCCCACCTACCTGTGGTGACCTTTGATCCCACCTACCTGTGGTGACCTTTGATCCCACCTACCTGTGGTGACCTTTGATCTCACCTACCTGTGGCGACCTTTGATCCCACCTACCTGTGGTGACCTGTGACTGGCGGCTAAGGTGACAGCAGCAGACTACAGGAGCAGAAGTGGAAGCACAGCTTGCCCCTGAGAAAACTGGGTGAGGTGCCACCTGGACAATGTCAGTGTGAGTATTCACGATCCAGCTTTTGCAGAGGATTAGATATTATGGTATAGTGTGTGGTTTGGTTTGTTTTTAGTTCCTTGTTAGAGAGTTGAGGTGTTATCTATGGTGTTATTGTTGTATTGTGTGTGGTTTGGTTTGTTTTTAGTTCCTCGTTACAGAGTTGAGGTGTTATCTATGGTGTTATTGTTGTATTGTGTGTGGTTTGGTTTGTTTTTAGTTCCTCGTTACAGAGTTGAGGTGTTATCTATGGTGATATTTTAGTATTGTGTGTGTGGTTGTGTTTTGTTTTTAGTTTCTCATTAGAGAGTTAAGGTGTTATCTATGGTGATATTTTAGTATTGTGTGTGTGGTTTGGTTTGTTTTTAGTTCCTCATTAGAGAGTTAAGGTGTTATCTATGGTGATATTTTAGTATTGTGTGTGTGGTTTGGTTTGTTTTTAGTTCCTCATTAGAGAGTTAAGGTGTTATCTATGGTGATATTTTAGTATTGTGTGTGGTTTGGTTTGTTTTTAGTTCCTCGGCTAGAGATCTGAGGTGTTATCTATGGTGATATTTTAGCATTGTGTGTGGTTTGGTTTGTTTTTAGTTCCTCGGCTAGAGATCTGAGGTGTTATCTATGGTGATATTTTAGCATTGTGTGTGGTTTGGTTTGTTTTTAGTTCCTCGGCTAGAGATCTGAGGTGTTATCTATGGTGATATTTTAGCATTGTGTGTGGTTTGGTTTGTTTTTAGTTCCTCCTTAGAGAGTTGAAGTGTTATCTATGGTGTTATTGTTGTATTGTGTGTGGTTTGCTTTGTTTCTTAGTTTCTCGGTTAGAGGTATGAGGTTTTACCTATGGTGGTATTTTAGTGTTGTCTGTGGTTTGGTTTGTTTTTTAGTTCTTCGGCTACAGATCTTTAATTCGGACGACGCTACCGAGATTTGAACGCTCGCGCTGGGCGCACTCACACACACACACACACACACACACACACAACACACACACACACACACACACACACACACACACCCACACACACACACACACACACACACAACCACACACACACACACACACACACACACACACACACACACCACACCACATCACACACATCACACCACTCACTCACACTCCCTCACACTCACATCACACTCACTCACTCATCACTCTCACACTCACACTCACATACACACACTACACTCACACAAACACCCACACACACACACACACACACACCACACACACACACACACACACACACACACACACACACACACACACAGATATACACACACGCGCGCGCGCGCGCGCGCACGCACGCAAGCGAGCACGCACGCACACACTCATGCACGAACACACACACCCCTACTCTTACTGCTCCTTAAGTTATTCATATTCATTACTTTTTTATTTGTCCTTTATCATCAGAAATTTCCCCTAACCTCGTACCTTCGCGCCCCCACCTCCATGATGTGGACCCTGATACTGGCTGGGTTGTGTCTGTGTGAGATAGAGGGCAGGGAGTGGAGGAAGGAAATGCTGCCACACAGCCTTCACACAGCTTTGGGTCCAGGGAGATTGCGGTATCCCCAAGGTTTTCAGAACGGGGATATTCAACAATTTCCACTTTTTTTTTGAATGGGGATATTCTGCTATCCCCCAGGTTTTCAGAATGGGGATATTCAATAATTCCCATGGGTTGTTTTTGAATGGAGATATTCTGCTATGTCCAAGGTTTTCAGAAAGGGGATATTCTGCTATCTCCAAGGTTTTCAGAAAGGGGATATTCTGCTATCCCCCAGGTTTTCAGAAAGGGGATATTCTGCTATCTCCAAGGTTTTCTGAAAGGGGATATTCTGCTATCCCCAAGGTTTTCAGAAAGGGGATATTCTGCTATCCCCAAGGTTTTCAGAAAGGGGATATTCTGCTATCCCCAAGGTTTTCTGAAAGGGAATATTCTGCTATCCCCCAGGTTTTCAGAAAGGGGATATTCTGCTATCCCCCAGGTTTTCAGCGTTCTTGAGGACTTGCTCAGTTTCCAGATTTTTTTTTTTTGGGGGGGGAGGGTGGTTGTTTTGTTTTTGGTTTTGTTTTTTAGTTGGATGATGTCTTTGCCATTGCACAGTTCTGTCTGTGGCCTTTGTGCTGTCACTGAACACCCAATTCCTGATTGCATCCTTGATCCTTGCTAAAATAAGAATAAACTAGAATAGGACAGATTAGATTAAACTAGAATAGAATAAAATGTAGCCCAAAACGATAAAATAGGGTATACATTATAAAATAGAATCAAAAGTAGCTAAAACAAAATAGCAACAAAAATCTAGATTTAAACTAGGGGAAAAAAATAGGGAAAAATAAGGGTCAAAGGAGAGCAATGTGGGTGACAGTGATGTCTTGGTGTCTGAAAAGACCACCACCTACAAAGGCATTGAGGCATTGAGTATGGGGGAGTGTGACTTCATCTTTGAGGCATTGAGGCATTGAGTATGGGGGAGTGTGACTTCATCTTTGAGGCATTGAGGCATTGGGATGAGGGAGTGTGACTTCATCTTTGGGACAGTGGTCATGAGGGAGTGTGACTTCATCTTTGGGACAGTGGTCATGAGGGAGTGTGACTTCATCTTTGGGACAGTGGTCATGAGGGAGTATGACTTCATCTTTGGGACAGTGGTCATGAGGCAGTGTGACTTCCTCTTTGGGACAGTGGTCATGAGGCAGTGTGACTTCATCTTTGGGACAGTGGTCATGAGGCAGTGTGACTTCATCTTTGGGACAGTGGTCATGAGGCAGTGTGACTTCATCTTTGGGACAGTGGTCATGAGGCAGTGTGACTTCATCTTTGGGACAGTGGTCATGAGGGAGCGTGACTTTGCAATCCCCTCACATTTTCAGAGCATTTCCTTCAGCTTCTTCCTTCCCACCCTGTATTGCACACGGCCCCTAACCTGGCCAGTCATCATGTGGATCACATAGTAATAATAATACATGGAATTTGTATAGCGCTATATCTTGTAAAAACAAATCAAAGCACTTGCATTCGACCTTCACATCACACAAGCAATCAATAACAATTTACAGTTTCAACAAATTCGAATGTACACGCACACGCACGCACGCACGCACGCGCGCGCGCGCGCGC
>CM060339.1:2144635-2149635 GCA_030674155.1 Stramonita haemastoma | reverse complement strand
CTCTCTCTCTCTCTCTCTCTCTCTCTCTCTCTCTCTCTCTCTAAATATATATATATATATATATATATATATATATATATATATATATATATATATATATATATATATATAAAGCAGATATATATAGAGATATAGATATAGATATATAGATATGTATAATACATAATGTCTGCAAGTATGAAAAAAGGTCCATAAGTAATTAACCTGCTATTTTCATAAGTTTAATGGATAATGATTTACAGATTAATTATACTGATAGTTGTAACGTATGTGTTTATTGTAACGTGTGTGTTTATTGTAACGTGTGTGTTTATTGTAACGTGTGTTTATTGTAACGTGTGTGTTTATTGTAACGTGTGTGTTTATTGTAACGTGTGTGTTTATTGTAACGTGTGTGTTTATTGTAACGTGTGTGTTTATTGTAACGTGTGTTTATTGTAACGGCTGTATTTTGGTTGTATAATGAGGAAGAGGAGGAAGACAACAACGCCAGGACAACATCGCCATCACCGAGGACAACATCACCGTCGCCAGGAAAATGGCAGCCAGCCATTGTGGTGCCGAACTCTGAAGATTCTGTGGATCAGCTTGGGAACACTGTGACCTTCAGCATTCACAGGATGTGCAACAAAGGGTAACAAAAACACCCCCAACATTTCACAGGATCTGCAACAAGGTACAACAAAAACACCCCAACATTTCACAGGATCTGCAACAAGGTACAACAAAAACACCCCCAACATTTCACAGGATGTGCAACAAAGGTACAACAAAAACACCCCCAACATTTCACAGGATCTGCAACGAAGGTACAACAAAAACACCCCCAACATTTCACAGGATCTGCAACAAAGGTACAACACAGAAACAAGGGTACAACACTGCAATAGAGGTACAACAAAAATTGTGACCTCCACAGATCTGCCACAAAGCTACAAGGCTGTAACAAAGGTACAACAAAAGCAGTGACCTCCACCATTTCACAGGGTCTGCAACAAAGGTACAACACTGCAGGAAAGGCACAACGCTGCACACTACATCTTTATGCAATGATTTATGTATAAAAATACAGAATATGTGTGTGCTACTGAAGTGAGTATAGAGCACACAGTCACGTTTTATGAATGCTTTTTATCATTATGTATAATATGTAATGAGACAAATTGGTAGCTTATGTTTGAGTTAGGTCCCTTGATGATCAGGGCTCACATTACTGGTTTTGCTTTTTTCGTTAATTAATGAATCTTGTCAAGGTTGGTTCATGACATACCCTTAGCTTGACAGAACATTCATGGCAATCATGATTGGCAATAAGGATTTTTTCTGTAGAGCGGAGTTGTTGTTTTTATACTTTTTCAATCAATCAGATCAAATGGTTGATATTGTTTACAGCAATGTGTGTGTGCGTGCGTGCGTGCGTGCGTGTGTGTGTGTGTGTTTGTGTGTGTGTTATTTTTTCTATTATTTTATATCAAGGACAATGGGATGGGATGGGATGGGATGGGATGTGTGTGTGTGTGTGTGTGTGTGTGTGTGTGTGTGTGTGTGTGTGTGTGTGTGTGCAAATGGGGTGGTAGTGAGGACGGGACATCAGCATTGAAAGATGTAACTATAGGAAAAGAGTGTTAGGAGAGGGGTAGGATACAAGTCAGGATCAGTGGGGATAGAAAAAACAAGAGGGCAACTAATTGTGATTGATTTTTTTTTTCTCGTGGTTGATTTTTGGCTATTTGAAAAAAAATAATCTGACATGGTTTTTGGAAGGGGTTAAGATTTTTTAAATGATGTAACACGGTGAGATTATGGGTTCGATTCCCAGCCTTGACCTTTCTTCCCAGATGGACGGGAAAAGGAACCTGAATGTCGAAAGAACCCACAAAACTGGCGGTATATGCAAGGATCTCGTCATTACCAAAGCTTGTAGTTTTTGCCGAGGACTCTAAAAGAAAGGATAAAATGGGTTCCACATTCTGAGGCCTGAAATGTCTTTAATTAGAAAAGATGAAATGTGTTCCACATTTTCAGGCCTGAAATGGTTTTTATGATTGAGGTAGACATTTTGGAGATAAAACTCCAAAGTCGGGAGACCAGCACACACAGTGTTTGCAGTGGAGAGGTCTGGTTATTTGTTAATGGGATTTGTCATGCAGAGAAAGCTTCACATCATTGTGTCCACAGCAATGTACCATCGATTCTGTCTGCTGCTGTGTCCACATGATTGGCGACAACCCTTGCCTCTTTTTGCATGCTTGCCTTGTTGCATGCTTGCCCTTGCTGCATGCTTGCCTTGTTGCATGCTTCCCCTTGTTGTATGTTTCCCCTTGTATGTTTCCCCTTGTTGCATGCTTGCCTTGTTGCATGCTGACTGTTGACCCTAACCTGCCCTGTGCTCTAACAGCCCTGGCCTCATGTGGACACACAGGCAGACAGAGGATGGATGGGCTACAGGCTGACTGACACCATGACAACACTTGTTTGGGGGGAGGGGGGTGGGGTGGAAAGTTAGGGAAAGAGGTTTTAGGAGGGGTAGGAGGAAGGGAGGGAGGAGGCAGCTTTGTTAGGGCTGTGGGAGGGAGTAAGGGAAGTGGTGTGTGGGGTGTGTGTGTGTGTGTGTGTGTGTGTGTGTGTGTGTGTGTGTGTGTGTGTGTGTGTGTGTGTGTGTGTGTTGTTGTTGTTGTTGTTGTTGTTGTTGTTGCTTCGATTTTACGTGTGTGTGTGTGTGTGTGTTGTGTGTGTGTGTGTGTGTGTGTTGTGTGTGTGTGTGTGTGTGTGTGTGTGTGTGTGTGTGTGTGTGTGTGTGTGCGCGCGTGTGTGTGTGTGTGTGTGTGTGTGTGTGTGTGTGTGTGTTGTGTGTGTGTGTGTGCATGAATGTGTGTGTGCATGAATGTGTGTGTGCATGAATGTGTGTGTGCATGAATGTGTGTGTGCATGAATGTGTGTGTAGGTGCATGAATGCGTGTGTGCATGAATATGTTTATGTTTGTGCGTGTGTGCGCGCTCGCGCATAAGTGTGGGTGTGTGTTTATTTTACTCTTATTATCTATTTTTTCTACTTTGATTCCGCGGATAATGGAAAAAAACACTCGTGTGCTTTATACCTAGTTCCCGTGTGTATGCACACTTTTGTTAATTTTGTCATCCATTCCTTATAGCTCACTCTTCCGAAAAGCAGAACGGGTTTTAACATGTGCGCAAGATGTTCTATGTGAGTTCACATACGGACATCGGTTTATAGTCTCATCCAAAGGACATTGGGAAGGGGGGGGGGGGGGTTGGAGTCGGCACTGATGTTAACTCAAGAGGAAAAATCCTTAGGATTCGAACCTGGGTCAGCAGATCACGAGGGCATCACTCTGACCACCAGGCTGTCCCGTCCTGTGAATGAGTGTGTGTGCGTGTACGTGTGTGTATGTGTGTGCACATGCGCGGGTGTGCGCAACAGTGGATGTGAATTTTAAGTTTATTGTGTAGACATGAGCTTTACAATTCTTTCTTTACCATTGATCTCTGTTTTCTTAGTTTGTTTTGAATTTTCTCCATATACTGATGGTGATGAAATACCTGCTAAAATGACATGGTCTGTGGTGATCACAAGATTGGCCAGAGTTGGAAGTTTATCCAGCAGGCAGATTCTACCCATCTTTTGTAGATTTTCCGTAATGAAAAGATCAAGAAGTTTCATTGGATTTTTGTATATATAGATCTGTAACTGGCTGGAAAAAAAGTCAGTAATATGATAGCAGTGGTGTTAAGGGACAGGAAAGTTTACGTGCATATGTGCTTGCATATGTGGGCGCCAGTCTGTGCGCAAAAGCTACTCCGATCAGTGGGAATGTGTGTGTGTGTGTGTGTGTGTGTGTGTGTGTGTGTGTGTGTGTGTGTGTGTGTGTGTGTGTGTGTGTGTATTTTATTTTATCCCTTCTTATTTAGGATAATGGAATAAGCACTTCTGTTCTTTTTTATCCAGTCCCCGTGTGCATGCAGTCTTGTAAATATTGTCATCTGTTCCCACCCGCACACAATAGCCTACTCGTAGGAAAAGCGGAACAGGATTTAACATGTGCGCAAGATGTTCTGCGTGCTTTCGCACACGAGGCTTTGGTTACAGTCTCATCCAAAGACTTTTGGGGAGAGCGAGTCAGCACTGATGTTAACTCCAGTGTGTGTATGTGTGTGTGTGTGTGTGTGTGTGTGTGTGTGTGTGTGTGTGTGTGTGTGTGTGTGTGTGTGTGTGTGTGTGTGTGTGTGTGTGTGTAAGCGCCAGTCTGTGCACAAAAACTACTCGGATCAGTGAGGATGAGGAGAGGACAGGAAAACATTTTTTTTTTATGAAATCAAATGCCAGAAAGAAGATTGTCCTGGTTTCTGTTACTGTTTGTTTTTGTTGTTTGTAGTTGTTGCTACTGATTGTAAGTATACCAGTGGGTGAAATATGGCTGTGTTTTGATTTTCCTCATTTTGATATTGGGATCCAATGTAAATTGACAAGAAAAATGTCACAGTTTGTATGCTGGTATGGAAAAAGTGGGGGGGGGGGGGGGGGGGGGGGGGGGAGGGGTCTTTTTATGTTGGTGGCAAATGTGCTTATTGATCTTCCTCTGGAAGATTGATGGCAGATTTTACACCAACACATCTTACACAACTGTTTGTGAAGGACTAGTGAGAATTTTTTTAATTATTATATGACTTTTGAAAACATTGTAACACTTAAAGTTTGATTTTTTTCCTTTTTGAAAGAATAATGGGGTAAAATGTAAATTGACAAAAAAAAATCGAATATTTGTGTGACGGTATGGAAAGTGTGTGGGAAGAATTAGAAGGGGGTTTTAAAAATAAAAGTAAGGGGGGGAGGGGGGTGTCGGTGTCAAATGTGTGAATTGATCTTCTGCTGGAAGATTGATGGCAAATTTTACACCAACACATTAAAAAAACTGCATGTAGAAGACTGATGTGTTGTATATGTATAGTAGTAGGTTAAGTGTGAAGGTTTTTTTTTTTTT
>CM060339.1:2139635-2142135 GCA_030674155.1 Stramonita haemastoma | reverse complement strand
ACGTTTGTGGCAAATATGTGTATTCATTTTCTGCTGGAAGATTGACGGCAGATTTTACGCCAACACATCCTACACAGCTAGCTGTATGTGAAATACTAATGATATTTTCAAGTATAAAAGTGGGTAAAGTGTGACTATTTCGTTTCCTTTTTTTTTTTTTTCGTTTTTTTTTGTAAGATATTGAGAATTACTGGAAATTGACAAAAAAATTGTCTTAGTTTGTTTGGGAAAAATCTTTGGTGGGTTTTCTTTTTGGGGGAGGGGTGGGTGGAGTTTGGATGCTGATAACAAATGTGTGAATTGATCTTCTGCTGCAAGATTGATTGCAGAGTTTATACCCAAACATCTTACAATACTGTGATAATGTGAAGGCTAATTTCTAAATAATAAGTATGCAGTTCTGTTTAAAGTGTGACTTTTTTTTTCGTTTTTCCTTGTTTCCTTTTATATATTTTTTTTTTAGATATTGAGATAAAATGTAAATTGACAAGAAAAATATTACAGGTTGTGAGGGAGAAGGGTTGGGTGGGTATTTTTGTTTGTTTGTTTGTTTGTTTTGATTTGGGGAGTGGGTGGATAATGGTGGGAAATGTGTGCATTAAACTTCTGCTGGAAGATTGATGGCATATTTAAATCAACACATCTTACACAACTGTATGTGAAAGATGACTGGTATCTGGTTTTAAGTGCAGTAGTAAAGTGTGGCTGTTTTTGTATTCTTTTTTATGTTGGGATGAAAGTAAATTGGCAAGCAAAATGTCATAGTTTGTGTGGTGGCATGGATAGTGTGTGGGGAGATTTTTTTTAACCAGATTTATTGTGAAATGAAGAACAAATATGGTCATGGGGGTGATATAGATATTGTGAGATCTATATCTATATTTTTTTATTTTACACCATCTCATCTTACACAACTGCATGTAAAAGACCAAAGGTATATATATATATTTTTCTAGATATGGTAGTACTTAAAAAGTTCGACTTGTTTGTTTTTTCCTGTAGAAAACGGGATCAAAATGTACATGTACAATAAGAGTGCAATAGTTTGTTTGATGCTGTGGAAAGGTGTTTAAAAGGGAAAGGGGTTTTTGATGTTGGTGTAAAATCTGCTGGATGACTGATGGCAGATTTTACACCAACACATCTTACACAACTGTATGTAATTCAGCCAGACTTTAATTCTAACGTCTTTCCACTTTAAGTTAAACCAGACAATCCTAAAATAGAAGAAGGAATATGGATAGTTGTGTGTGTGGAGGGGGGGGGAGTGTAGGGGTGTGGTGGGGAGGGGGGGTGTGGGAGAGAAAGGGGGAGAGAGGAGAGAGAGAGAAGAGAGAGAGAGAGAGAGAGAGAGAGGAGAGAGAGAGAGAGAGAGAGGAGAGAGGAGGAGAGAGAGAGAGAGAGAGAAGAGAGAGACAGAGACAGAGAGAGACAGAGACAGAGAGAATTGGTGAGTGAGTGAGTGAGTGAGTGAGTGAGTGAGTGTGAGTGAGTGAGTGAGTGTGTGTGTGTGTGTGTGTGTGTGTGTGTGTGTGTGTGTGTGTGTGTGTGTGTGTTTGGGGGGGGGGAGAAAGGGTCTTTTTTATCGGATCGAATATGAAATGTATGTTATGTAAATTATATAGATATTTTGAGATAGTTTTTGAGTTAATGCTGGTGTCAAATCTGTAAATGATCTTCTGCTGGAAGATTAATGGCAGATTTTACACCAACACATCTTACACAATCGTATGTGAACGATGATCTCTATGCAACTTAAAATAATAATAGTTCTTGGCTAAGAGTGACACGCTTTCTTATTCCTTTTTACTTTTTTATGTTATATATCAATATTACATTTTGGTATCAAACATGAATTGACAAGAAATATGTCATAGTTTGTATGATGGTATGGAAAGTGTGTGTGGAGAAGGGGTCTTTTTGTTGATGTTGGTGGCAATTGTGTGAATTGATCTTCTGCTGAAAGATTGATGGCAGATGTTACGCCAACATATTTTACATAACTGTATGTGAAAGTCCAAGGATGTATGCTTTCAAGTATAGTAGTGGATAAAGTGTGACTTTTTTCCTTTTGTTTTTGATTATGAGATGAGGTGTAAATTAAAAAGAAAAATCACAGCTTGTATGATGCTGTGGAAAGTGCGTGAGAAAGGGGGTTCTAATTGTTGATTTGTTAATTTATCTATTTAAATGAAGTTGATGTTGATGGCAAGTCTGTGTACTGATCTTCTGCTAGAAGATTGATGGGAGACTTTACACCAACACGTTTTACACAGCTGTACGTGAAAGCTGATTTCTGTATGATTTTAAATGTATGATAGAAGTATGGCTTGGTGCTTTTTTTTCTCCTTGATTTTTTTGGGGGTGAAATGTAAATATACTTTGTGTGTGCGCGTGCATGCATGTGTGTGTGCGTATGATGCATAACAATATAAAAAAAATAAAAGTATGCTTAACATTAAAAGATCCAAGTAAAATTGGAATATAATCAAAATCAAAG
>CM060339.1:2114635-2134635 GCA_030674155.1 Stramonita haemastoma | reverse complement strand
AGACTCCCTGTATGCAGATTAGGTTACTCAATGTCCAGGATGTACAGTAGGCTCTTCAAGTCATGGAGTTGCTATGCAACCAGGATGTAGGGAAAGAGCTTAGTGATTCATGCAAGGCAAGGCAGAGGTTTAGTTCCTTTTCAGACAGCCTGGGTGTGTGTACACCCAGGAGATATGGGAGCGGGTTATGCCTTCACTGACGGTATGGGTGTGTGTACACCCAGGAGATATGGGAGCGGGTTATGCCTTCACTAAAAGTATGGGTGTCTGCACACCCAGGAGATATGGGAGCGGGTTATGCCTTCAATAAAAGTATGGGTTGCTATACACCCAGGATGGTACAGCGCGTCGAGGCCGAGGCGACGCACGGGGAAGGTTAAATGGGAAATGAATAACAAGTCTGGTCATGGGATTGATATAATTTTTTGGAGTTATTGTTGGTGGCAAATCTGTGTATTGATCTTTTGCTTTAAGATTGCTGGCAGATTTTACACTGACACATTTTTGCACAGTGGTATGTGAAAGATGTTTCTATGCAATTTGATATGAGTACTGGAAAAATATTTAAATCATGAAAAAAATGTATAGTTCAGGGATGATAGTGACACCTTTTCTTGTTATTTTTTTCTTTTTTATGTTATTTTACGTTTATTTTTTCAAGATATTGGGATTAAACATAAATTCACAAGAAAAATGTTAGTTTGTATAATGGTATGGAAAGTGTATGGGGAGAAAGGGGTCTAGTTTTTATGTTGGTGGCAAATGTGTGAATTGATCTTCTGCTGGAAGATTGATGGCAGATTTTACACCAACACATGTTACACAATTGTATGTGAAAGACTAATGGAATCTGATTGTGTATGTATTGTATTGGGTAAAGTATGACTGTTGTTTTCGTTTCCCTTTTTTGATGTTGTATATGAAAGAGTATGGGGAGAAGAGGTTTCTTTCTGTCTTTTTTTTTAACGGTCAGATTGAATGGGAAGTGAATGCCAAGTCTGCTCATGCGATTGTTTAAGACATTGTGAGAAAGTTTTTCAGTTAATGTCGATGGCGAATCTGTGAATTGATCTTTTGCTGGAAGATTGATGGCTGATTTTACACCAACACATTTTACACAACTGTATGTTAGAGACTAAAGGCATATGCTATTTCATGTATAGTAGCTGAAAAATTTGTGGCTTTTTCCCCATTTTCTTTTTTTCTCTGATCGAGACCAAAAGATATATTGACAAGAAAAATGTCATAGTTTGTATGAGGCTATGGAAATTGTGTGGGGAGAAAGGGTATATCTTTTTTATGTCAGTTGGTGGCTAATCTATGTATTGGTCTTCCGCTGGAAGATGGATGGCAAATTTTACACCAACACGTTTTTACACAACTTTATGTGAAAGATTCTTTTTATCTAAATGTTTAGTATAATAGTGGGTAGAGTATGATTGCTTTTTTTCCTTTTATATCTAGATCAACTGTAAATTGACAGGAAAAATGTCACAGTGTGTATGATGGTATGGAAATGGTGTAGGGAGATGGGGTCTTTTTAAAACATTTTTTTATGTTGGTGGCAAATGTGTGCACTGATCTTCTGCTGGAAGATTGATGGCAGATTTTACACCAACACATCTTGCACAACTTTATGTCAAAAATTAATGGTGTATGATTTTGTTAATGTATAGTAGTGTGGAAAGTATGAGTGTTTTGTTTTTCTCTTTTTTTTTTGGGGGGGGGGGGGGGGGCATTGAAAAAAAAAAGTAAATTGACAAGATAAATGTCAGTGTCATGGTATGGAAAGTGTGTAGGGAGAAGGGGTCTTTTTTATTTTTAAATCGGATTGAATATGAAATGAATAACAAAGCTGGTCATGAGATTGATATACATATTGTGAGATAGTTTTTGAGTTGATGTTGGTGGCAAATGTGTGAATTGATCCTCTGCTGGAAGATTGATGGTAGATGTTACACCAACTTTCACTGTATGTGAAAGACTAATGGTGTTATGATTTTTTGGTTGTAGTAGTAGGTAAAGTGTGATTTTTTGTTTTTACTTTTGGTTTTTGAAGATATTGGGATTTAATTTGAATTAATACAAAAAAATGTCATACTTAGTATGGTGATATGGAATATGTGTGGGGAGAAGGGGTATTTCTTTTTTCTTTTAAGGTTTTTTATGTTGGTGGGTAGCCTTATCTGCATATTGATCTTCTGCTGGAAGAAAGCAGATTTTACACCCACGCCTTTTACAAAATATGATTTTAAGTTTAGTAGAGGGTAAACATGTCACTGTGTTCTGCTTTTGTGGGTTTTATTTTTTGGGGGGGTTGGGGTGGAGGTGTGGGGTGATGATAAAATTGAGACCAAATGTACCTTGTCCCCAAAAAGGTCGTAGTTTGTGTCTTGGTACGAAAGTGTGTAGGGAGAAGGGGTCTTTTTTATTTATCTATTTATTTTATAAAATCGGATTGAAAGTGAAGTGACAATCAAACCTGGTCTTTGGAGTTATATAGATATTGTGAAATAAAATTCTAGTTGATGTTGGTGGCAAATGTGTGAATTGATCTTCTGCTGGAAGATTGATGGCAGATTTTACACCAACACATTTTACACAACTGAAAGATGGTCAGTTTTTAATTTCAACTTTAGCATCTTTCTATTTTAAATGATACCAGACAATCCTAACATAAGAGGGGATAGGGTTTGTGCTGCGTGTGGTGTGGGGGGGATGTCTGTGTGTGTTTGTGTGTGTGTGTGTGTGTGTGTAGAGAGAGAGAGAGATGAGAGAGAGAGAGATGGAGAGAGAGTAAAGAGGAGAAGAGAGAGATGAGAGGAGAGAGAGGATGAGATGAGAGAGAGAGAGAGAGAGGAGTGTGTGTATGCATTTGTCAAGGTGTGTGTGCATGTTGGGTTTATGTGTATGGGTTTGGGCGCAGGTGTGGTGTTTGTGTTGTGTTGTGTGTGTGTGTGTGTGTGTGTGTGTGTGTGTGTGTGGTGTGTGTGTGTGTGTGTGTGTGTGTGTGTGTGTTGTTGATACATAGTAAAACAAAGTCTAAAGCTACATGGTTTTTTTATGTATAGTAGTGGGTAAAGTCTGACTGATTTGTTTTTCCTCTTTGGGGTTTTTTTATTTGTTTTTTTTTGGTGTTTTTGTTTGTTTGTTTGTTTTTTACATTGAGATCAAATGGAAATTGAGGACATAATTGCAATAGTTTGTAGGATAGCATGGAAAGTGTGTGGGGAGAAGGGGTCTTTGTCTATTCATTTTATTTTTGGGGATGTTGGTGGCAAATGTGTGAATTGATCTTCTGCTGGAAGATTGATGGCAGATTTTACACCAAACACATCTTGCACAACTGAAAGTTGGTCAGTGTTCAATTTTAGTGTGTTTCTACTTTAAATAATACCAGATATTCTTAACATAAGAGGGGATACGGTGTGTAGGTGGTGTGTGTGTGTGTTGTTGTGTGTGTGTGTGTGTGTGTGTGTGTGTGTGTGTTGTGTGTGTGTGTGTGTGAAAGAGTGAGAGACATATAGATTTTTTATGTTCGTGTGTGTGTGTGTTGTGTGTGTGTGTGTGTGTGTGTGTGTGGTGTGTGTGTGTGTTAAATAGTAAAAACAAAGTCTGATGCTATATGATTTTTTATGTATAGTAGTGGGTAAAGTGTGACTGTTTTGTTCTTCCTCTTTGTTTTAGTTATTTTTGTTTTTGTTATTTTGACATTGAGATCAAAAAGAAAATGACGAGAAAATTGCCAGAGTTTGTAGGATAGCATGGAAAGTGTGATGGGGGAAGGGGTCCTTGTCTATTTATTTTATTTTGTGGATGTTGGTGGCAAATTTGTGAATTGATCTTCTGCTGGAAGATTGATGGCAGGTTTTACACCAGCACATCTTACACGTGTATGTGAAAAGACTCTTGGTATATGATATTGTATGTGTGGTAGGGGGTAAAACGTGACTGCTTTGTTTTTCCTTTTAATTATTTTCAGATATTAGGATCAAATGTAAATTGAAAAGATAAATGTCATACTTTGTATGATGGTATGAAAACTGTTGTGGGGAGAAGGGGTATCTGTCTTTTAGTTTATTTTTATGTTGGTGGCTAATCCGTGAATTGATCTTCTGCTGGAAAATTGATGGCAGATTTGACACCAACTCTTTTAACAAAATTTTATTTCAATTATTAGAAGGTAAAGTATAGCTACCATTTGTTTGGGGTTTTTGTATATTGGGATGAAAAATAAACAGACCAAAAAGTGTCATAGTTTATATGGTAGTACGAAAGTGTGGGGGGAAAGGGGTCTTTTCTTTTTTGTCGATGGTGGCAAATATGTGTATTAATCTGCTGGGAGATCAATGGCAGATTTTACAGGACACATCTTATACTACTGTATGTGAAAGATGATTTGTACATGATTTTTCAGTATTGTGGCTGGTTAAGTATGACAGGATTTTCTCTTTCTGTATTGGATCAGATGTGAATTGAGAAGAAAAACGCCATAGTTTGTAGGAGGGTATGGAATGTGTGGAATGTGTGTGCTGGACGATTGATGGCAGATTTTACACCAACATGTCTTACAGTGTATGTAAAAGTCTAATGGTGTCAGACTTTTAGTATAATAATGGGTTAAGGGTGTCTTTTGCTTCTCCTTTTATGGGGGCTTTTTATATTGAGATCAAATGTAAATTGACAGGAAAAATTTCATGATTTGTACAATGTTATAAAAGTGGTGTGGGGAGAAAGGGTCTTCTTTCATTTTATGTTGGCAGCAAAATGTCTAAATTTATCATCTGCGGGAAGATTGATGGCAGATTTTAGTCAACACATCTTACAAAATTGCATGTGAAACACTTATTTATATGTTTTTTTTTTAAAGAGTAGTACTTTAAAGTTTGACTGTTTTTGTTTTTTCCCTTTTTAAACTTAATATTTGGATAAAATGTAGATTGACAACAAAAATGCCATAGTTGGTATGATGGTATGGAAAGGGCTTGGGGAGAAGGGGTATTTTTATTTTGTTTATTCGTTCATGTATTTTATGTTGGGGGCAAATCTGTGTATGGGTCCTCTGCTGGAAGATTGATGGCATATTTTACACCAACACATCTTACATAACTTTATTTGAAAGATAATTCTATGTGATTTTAAGAGTTTTTTTTTCTTTTTTTCTAATATTAGGTCAACTAAATTGACAAGAAAAGTGTCAGTTTTTATGATGGTAAGAAAAATGTGAAGGTTTTTTTTTTTTAATCACTTTGAATATGAGATGAATAACAAAGCTGGTCATGTGATTGATATTGATATTGTGAGAAAAGTTTTGAGTTGATGTTGGTGGCAAATGTGTGAATTGATCTGCTGGAAGATTGATGGCAAATTTACATCAACACTTTTAACAAAGTATGATTTTAACTTTATTAGTGGGTAATGTATAGCTGTCATTTCTTTTTACTTTTTTTTTTATTGGTATGAAAGGTGAATAGACAAGAAATATGGTATAGTTTATATGATTGTATGGAAAATTGTGTGGGGAGAGGGGGGTCTTTTCTTTATTTATTATGTTGGTGGCAAATGTGAGTATTGACCTGCTGGAAGATTGATGGCAGATTTTACACCAACATATCTTAACACAGCTGTATGTAAAAGACTAATGGTCTCTGATTTTTATATATAGTAGTGAGTAAAGGGGACTGTGGGTGTTTTATTTTTCGATTTTGGATTCAAATGTTATATATCCAGAAAAATGTCAAGTTTGTTAGGAAGAAGGGGTCTTAAAAAAAAACAACAACAACAACTGGTGCTGGTGACAAATCTGAATTTTTTTTCTGCTGGAAGATTGATGGCAGATTTTACACCAACACATCTCGGAAAATTGTGGAAATTATGATGGTATATGAGTTTAGGTATGGTACTAGTAATCAGTTGGTAATATGACAATGGGGTTTTTCTTTGATTTTGTTTTTGTTGTTGTTGTTTTGTTTTTTAAATATTGGGATCAAATGTAATATTGACCAGAAAAAATGCAGTACTTTGTATATTTGTGATTAATGGCAGGGACAGTGTGTGGGGAGAAGGGGTCTTTAAAATCACAGTTTATTAATCACATTTAATCCACAAGAAAAAGGAAAGTGTGTGGGGAGAAGGGGTCTTTTTCTTGTTTGTTTAAAACCATTTCAGTCACTTCTTTGATAATGATTCATGTATCAAAAGTTTGTTTAAAATACTTTGCAATTTGATTTTTGTTTGGTCTGTTTGGGGATTTTTTTTTTGGGGGGAGGGGTCCTGTATAGGATGTACTGTAGGATTACTTGTGGGGCAAAAAAGTGTATTTCATTATATGACCTGTTAAGTTTTTTAATGTTCAAAAATAAACTCTAATGTATGGATGAATCTCTTTGAATTTTGTTTCGTTTTCCTGAGCAATTTGGGAAAGAATGCTTGCAAATTGTAAATCGTGTGTGTGTGTGTGTGTGTTGTGTGTGTGTGTGTGTGTGTGTGTGTGTGTGTGTGTGTGTGTGTGTGTGTGTGTGTATGTTTGTGACTCTGTGTGTGGGGGGGGGGGGGGGCAGACTGCCATGAGGAGTTGGCATTGAATACAGTGCAATGTTTTTTTTTTGTTTCAGTTCAATTCAGTTGAGATACTTTACTACTTCACAAACAGAGAAACTCACATGAGTTACACGCCATACATAAAAACAGTAACACAGAAAATACCACAGTGCAGTATATGAACATCAACACACACTCTTCACAATAAAAAAAGCACAAACAAAATAATTAGCAATACCTCAGCCAGTCATAAACTCACCAGTGTAAAATTACATGCACTTTGCCACCAGTATAAGCATGCATCCACACACTCGCACACAGTTCGCGAGCACGCACGCACACACACACGCGCACGCACGCACGCACGCACGCACGCACGCACGCACGCACGCACGCACGCACACACACACACACACAACACACGCGCGCGCGCGCGCGCGCGCGCGCACACACACACACACACAGGGATGCACACGCATGCCCCCCCCCCCCCTTCCATCCCCCCAAAAGATATAAACCCAAATCACAGAGATGTAACAAATTGCTGGTTTGAGCCCCATCCTACCCCGACTTTTACGCAGTAACAGACCCCAGGGCAACGTGAGAGTTTTCGCCCTGTGTCTACACACGATGACACCATCTTTCACATGGATGGCGCAGTTCTTGTGGCGACATCACAACCCCGTAGAGGCAGCCTGCCTTGCATAGAGAAAGCCCTGTCGGGAGAAAAGCTATTACAGTCTAGGAACAAAACAGTATTTTCACGTAATATTTATTTATTTTTTATTCTTTTATTCTTTTATATCGAGGATAACAGAATAAGCAATCATGTGCAATCATATTAATGGTAATAAGCAATATGATTCACCATAGCAGGGTTGTCGCCACGCCTACGAACACAAAACACACACACACACAAACACACACACACACGCAAGCGCGCGCGCACGCCCGCGCACACACGCACGCACGCACGCACACAACACACACACACACCACACACACCACACACACACCACACACACACACACACACACACACACACACACACACACACACACACACACTCCAAGGTGCACTTGTATAGGCCTGCACGTATACACCCCCACCCCCTCTCAAATCTCAATGATCGCAAAAAAAAAAATCATGGCAAAGATGTGATAAAGTGCCGGTTTGAGCTCCGTCCTACCCTGGCTTTAGCGCAGTAGCCTAACAGACACCAAGGCAACATGAGGGTGCTCTACAGTATGCATAGACACACTAACACCATCTTTCACACGGGTGGCGCTAATCTTGTGGCGACACCACAGCCCTAAAAAAGGCGGCCTTCCTTGCATGTAGCAAGTCTTGAGAGAGGAAAGCTGCTACAGTCTACGCAACAATGCTTAGTATTTCACATAATATTAACGGTAATAAACAATACGATGCAGCCCAACACACTACCAGGTTGCGACCACGAACACGAATACAAGAAAACATGAACACAAACATGAGCACGCGCATGCATATCCCTGCACGCATACACCCACCCCCTGAATGTCATGATAAGCGAATATCACAGAGATGTGACAAAGTGCTGGTTTGAGCCGTCCTACCCCGACTTTTGCACAGTAACAGACCCCAGGGCAACATGAGAGTGCTTCATATTATGTATACACACGGTAAGACCATCTTTCACACGGGTGGCCCTGATGTTGTGGCGACATCACAGCTCTAAAAAAGGCAGCCTTGCTGGCATGTAGCAAGCCTTGAGGGAGGAAAGCTGCTACAGTCTACGTACCAATGCTTAGTATTTCACGTAAAATTAACGGTAATAAACAATGTGATGCACCACAACACACTGCAAGGTAGTCGCCACACGAAGACAAAACACACACAAACACTAGCGTGAGCGTGAACACGTGCACGCACATAAGCGCGCATCGCAGAGATGAGACAAAGTGCCGGTTTTGAACCCCGGCCTACTCTGACTTTCGGCAATTACAGACCCAAGGCAACATGAGAGTGCTCCACTCTGTGCATACACATCACGACACCATTTTTCGCACGGGTGGGGCTGGTCTGGCATATTATCATGAATACAAGGTGTAATACTAGTTCTTGTATTGTACACTGTGCCAGCTTTTGTTAGGACAGACGTGCTATTTTCCAGCCAGGCTGCCCTCTTCAGGCTGCCCTCTTCAGGATTGTGGTATTCCACAAGAACAAAGCCAGTATATCAGTGATGGCAGTAAAGTGTGTATGCATACAGTAAAGAAGGAAGGTGGCAGGATGGTTAAGACGTTCGCCTGCCAACAAGTAAATCGTGAGGTTCTGGGTTCGATTCCCAGCCTCGCCCGTTCTCCCCTGTTTGACAAAAAACTCGAACTGAATGTCAAAGTCATTTGGATGAGACTTTAAACCATGGCCCCGCGTGCCAACGCACGCAGAACATCTTGCGCACACGTTAAAAACCTGTTCCGCCTTTTGGAAGATCAGGCCAAGAGCAGGCCATTGCATGCCGGTAGGAGCGGATGACAAAAAAAAATAGACACCATTCCTGAGGAGAAATCGGGGAGTTGGAGTCCCAGGACGACTCGCGACTGTATATGGCAACGTTCTGGTGGCTCCTGCAACGGTACTGGAACCATTCCCATTGGTCATTGCCTTTCCAATGGATCATTCCAGTGGCCTGGAGAGGATGAGGGGGCCTGCTGCATGGGTAGCAGTTTTCCCTCCATAGTTACTTACCCAGGGTTTGCACTCTAAGGACTAGAGCACAACTCCATAGTCTTCCGAGACTGATGGGTGCCTACTACGATATAGTAAAGCACTCTCGTTTTGTCTTCTTGGGGATTGTGCTGTGGAAACAGGAACAGTGCCGCCCATATCAGAGATGCTAGTGATGTGTGTATGACTATAGTACAGCACTCTCTTGGTTGTAGGCTGTCTTTCGCAACAAGAACAATAATTATTGTATTTGTCCCTTGTGTTCGACACTCTGTCATTGACTCCTATGCCAAAGTCCACACTCTGTCATTGACTCCTATGCCAAAGTCCACACTCTTTCATTGACTCCTATGCCAAAGTCCACACTCTTTCATTGACTCCTATGCCAAAGTCCACACTCTGCCATTGACTCCTATGCCAAAGTCCACACTCTGCCATTGACTCCTATGCCAAAGTCCACACTCTGCCATTGACTCCTATGCCAAAGTCCACACTCTGCCATCTACTCCTATGCCAAAGTCCACACACTCTGCCATCTACTCCTATGCCAAAGTCCACACTTTGTCATCTACTCCTATGCCAAAGTCCACACTCTGCCATCTACTCCTATGCCAAAGTCCACACTCTGCCATCTACTCATATGCCAAAGTCCACACTCTGCCATCTACTCATATGCCAAAGTCCACACTCTGCCATCTACTCCTATGCCAAAGGGAAGGAAATGTGTGGTTCAGTGCTGGTGATATAAGCAGTGACCTCACCACACGTTCACCCAATCATTGCTGTTCATTATGAAGCCATGCCTCCATGGCAGCTGATATCTTTACCTGTTCAACCAATCAGCGCTGTTCTTTATGAAGCCACGCCTCTATGACAGCTGACGTCATCACCTGTTCAACCAATCAGAGCTGCTGTCTATGAAGCCACGCCTCTATGACGCTGATCAGCACTAACACACAGGGACTGATCCTGACTTCACAGGACTGTGATAGTAATGACCGCAGACAGCAGGGTTGACACCATATGTTGTCTTTGTTGTTGTTGTTGTTGCTGTTGTTGCTGTTGTTCCTGAGTTCACATGGTGATAGTGCTGACTCCAGGGCTGACACTGTGTCTTGTCTTTGTTGTTGTTGTTGTTGTTGTTGTTGTTTCTGACTCCATGTGTCAAGGACAGTGCTGACAGCAGATCTGACACCCTGTGTTGTCTTTGTTCTTGTTTTTGTTGTTGTTGCTGTTGTTCCTGACTTCACATGTCTTGTCTGTTGCTAGTCTTTGTTTTGTGGTGTTGTTGTTCATGGGCTTGATCTCCAAAGTTCACCAATGTAGAGACTTTGCCTATGCCACCATTTTTGCCCATCATGAAGGTAAAACTGAATGGATGGGTGGTCTAGACACAATGCTCCTGCCTAGAAATTCACTTCAAGTTTGTTTTTTTAACCTCAGAGAGAAACCCCTGCTGGTTACAAGACATACATAAAAACACTAAACATGTAAGCATAATATTATGGAAATTTATCACAACCCAGTATCCAAAATCAGCTTGCACCCATTCCAATACGAAAAGCACCCACAGACCAGCAATACTTCAACCAGTCATAAGTTCACCCCCACAAAAAAATCTCAAACACTCCCCAGTGCACCAATATACTCGCCAATATAGGGTCTACTCCCTTATCTACACACCCACACACAGCTCACACAGCTCCCCTCTCCTCTCTCCCCTTTCTCTCTCTCTCTCTCTCTCTCTCTCTCTCTCTCTCTCTCTCTCTCTCTCTCTCTCCTCTCTCTCTCTCTCTCTCTCTCTCTCTCTCTCTCTCTCTCTCACTCACACACACACAAACACACACACATTTGAAACGTTGCACACATGGTCCCACATTTTTATGACATGAACCATATTGTTATAAACGTGATGTGTGACAAAACAATAATCTCAATTGAATTAATAATCTTCTATTAAGATATTAAACACACTTCAGAATGATTATACACTGGCCAATTTTTATGACATAACCAAATCGCTGTAACATGTTGAATGATATAAACATATTGAAGACAGTTAAGGGGAAAAAAACCCTTTCCTATGTTTCAGAATATCCTTCCCTTTTTTTACCTGACCTATGTATCTGCCTTACCCACCCCCCTCCCCTCCCATCCCTTTCTCCACCACTTGCTCTCTCTCTCTCTCTCTCTCTCTCTCTCTCTCTCTCTCTCTCTCTCTCTCTCTCTCCTCTCTCTTCTCTCTCTCTCTCTCTCTCTCTCTCTCTCTCTCTCTCTCTCTCTCTCTCTCTCTTCTCTGTCTGTCTGTCTGTCTGTCCTGTCTGTCTGTCTGTCTGTCTGTCTGTCTGTCTGTCTGTCTGTCTGTCTGTCTCTGTCTCTGTCTGTCTGTCTGTCTCTGTCTCTCTGTCTCTCTCTTTCTCTCTGTCTTTGTCTCTGTTTCTGTCTCTCTATCTCTCTCCAGAACGATATCAAAACATGTATACCAACTTTGCAAAATTAAACATTTTATCAATACACATGCTAGAAAACTATTCCTACATATTTACATTTTATCCTCAATTAACCATTGTTCTACCCTTTTTGACTTAGCCAGTGGTAATGCTCTCAAACCTTTGAATAGCACTTACAAAAGAGTCCTGGAAGTAGTTCTCTTAAAATCTTCTACCTTATGTGCATCAGACTATGCAAAACTTGAGGTTCACCCATTAAAAGATATGTTTATCCTAAATAAAGGAGTATTTATGGAAAAAATTATGACAGGTCATGCGCCACAAACTCTCTATTCTAAATTTTCTATGACCTCCCGAGATCCTTCCAAACTTCAACTACCAATCCCTACAACTGACCTCTTTAAATCAAGCCTCACATACTCAGGTAGTCTACTCTGGAACATGCTGCCAACATACATACAAACATCCCAAAGTAAAGATGCTTTCAAGAAAGCTATTCATACCCACCTTAAGTGCACTAATTGATGTGTGCTAGCATAACAGTACTCTTGTAACATGTACATCAGAAAAAAAATCTTTTCAGGCAATGGTCACAATATCTAACCTCACCATGAAAATTTAATCAAATCGCAAAAGAGTTATCCCACATTCTCTTGAATTTGTTACTGTTGATCTTATGTATGTTTCAGTATATCATATCATTCTCTCTCTCTCTCTCTCTCTCTACTCTCTCTCTCTCTCTCTCTCTCTCTCTCTCTCTCTCTCTCTCTCTCTCTCTCATCTCTCTCTCTCTCTCTCTCTCTCTCTCTCTCTATCTCTATCTCTATCTCTCTTTGTGTCTTGTGTGTGAGTGTATTGTGAGTGTGTGTGAATCATTATCCAATTCATTGAAAAAAATGTTTTGCTATTTCTTTAAACATCTTGGATGTTTTATGTATTTTTTTTATTAGAAGTATACTCCCCCCTACCCCTCCAATAAGGATATCAGTTATTTTTCCTCTTTTATCCAAATGTATGATTTATATGACTTGTATAACTTTGACAGATGGTGGTAGATTGATGTTTTCAGTTGTTTATTCATTATGTTCTCTTGTTTGCTCTTTATCTTATAGCGGTTTTTTTCCCCTGAACAATCAAAATCATTTTATTGTGACTTCTGATTTTCGTTTTCTGAATGAGTGCATTTTTCTTACCTTATTATATATAGTGTCCTTATTTGTTGTATGTTGTTTTTGTACTGTGTATAGTTTATTGTTTATTATCTTTTTATCTTGGTGTTATCCCTGAAAAGGGCGGGGACTGGATGTAAACAAGCACATAAGTGCTTATCTATTATCCTCGAATAAAATAATTTGCCTTGCTTTGCCTTTCCTTACCTTGCCTTGCCTTGCCTTGCCTTGCCTTGCCTTCCTCTCTCTCTCTCTCTCTCTCTCTCTCTCTCTCTCTCTCTCTCTCTCTCCTCTCTCTCTCTCTCTCTCTCTCTCTCTCTCTCTCTCTCTCTCTCTCTCTCCTCTCTCTCTCTCTCTCTCTCCCCCCACCTCAAAAGTATTAACTGATGTACTAACACATCAGTACTTGTACCACATGTAAACCTACATCAGTAATCTTTCTTTTCTTCTTTTTTTCCCAAGCAATGGTCACAATATCTATCCACACCATGGTGATATAATCAAAATGCAAAAGAACTATCCCAGATTATCATTATTGATTATATGCATGCTCCAGTTTATATATGTAATCATACTTTTATAGATATAGATATAGATCTATATCTATATCTATATAATTATGTATATATAAAACAAACGTTGTAACTTGAAATATTTCATGTGTGGATGATTTGTCAGATTTGGCTTTCGAATTTGTTTTCATAATGATGTAACCTAAGAAATATAGTTTGTAAGTTGGAATGTATGAGATGCTGTTTTACCTAAAATCCCTTCTTGAACAGACATTGACACGATATGTTCATTGATAATATAATTTTAGAGAAGGATCTCATGTGGGTGTTATCAGACTTTGTTGATTGGACTGTTTTGATGAAGACATATTATGTAATATGTCTCTCTCTCTCTCTCTCTCTCTCTCTCTCTCTCTCTCTCTCTCTCCCTCTCTCTCTCTCTCTCTCTCTCTCTCTCTCTCTCTCCTCTCTCTCTCTCTCTTGTCACTTCTCTCTCAATTGTTTGACAACTTTCAGACATCTAAAGTTTGAATGTCAGTATATTAAATATGTTATGTTATTATATGTTTTCTTTATCACACCATGTTTTGTACGCTTAAATTTGTTGTGAATTTGACATTACTGACAAGCATTCTCCTGCAGCCCCCCCCCTCCCCCCCCCCCCCCCCCCCCCCCCTTCCACTTTTTTTTTCTTCATTTGTTTGTAAAATGGCCTGTGGTCGATGTACAAATAAACATCCGAGTTCCGAGTTCCGAGTTCTCTCAGTACTAATTTGTTTTCATAATGATGTAACCTAAAGAAGTACACTGTATAAGTTACAATATATGAGATGGTGTTTTTTTTTCTAATATTTATTCTTTGACAGACATTGACTTAATATGTTTCATTGATAATATCGTTTTAAAAATGATTTTGTGTGGGTATTGTCAGACTTTGTTGATTGGTTTATTCTTTTGATAATGTAAGCCTAAGATGCTCCTCTCTCTCTCCTCTCTCTCTCTCTCTCTCTCTCTCTCTCTCTCTCTCTCTCTCTCTCTCTCTCTCTCTCTCTCTCTCTCTCTCTCTCTCTCTCTCTCTCTCTTCATTCATTTTGTGTGTGTCTGAAGTGTTCCAAACATTCCAAGCAGATGTGTGCTAATACCATGAGTGAATGACATACCCCAACTTTCTGCACGGTAACAAAGCCCATGGCTCGAAGAGTGTGGTCTACTGTTGTAAGGGAAACAAATCTGTCATTGACATTGCCAGAGAAAAGTTATCTCCCTTTTAATGGTGTAGGCTGTTCCTTGTTCTCGGGTTAGTTTGTTTGTTTGGGATTTTTTTGTTCATTTAGTTTGGTTTTTGTTCATCTTCATCGTCAAACGTTCAGACAGAAACTATCGTTATCCGTCATATGAGCCATGATGCATTGTGCTGCCGTTCAGTACCTGACTAGTCAGGCCCAGCACATCCCACTTCCGCATGGAAGAGAAAATATTTGGAGTCTTTCTGGAAAAAAAAGGCAGGAGAATGGACCAAGAAGGCAGAAAATAGACATGAAGCAGGTGACAGGAAGAAAAGGAACAAGGCAGAAACCTGAGAAAATAAGAGCGTTTAACGTCTGACTTGTGAGTCCATGAAGTCGTGGGTTCGAATCTCGATAGCGTCATCTAAGAGTTACATGGTTGTTTATATAGATCTCTACACTGTGATAGTCACACACCACACACACACACACACACACACACACACACACACACACATACACACACACACACACACACACACACACGCACACACACACACACACACAAACACACGCATGCACGCAACACACGCACGCTTGCACGCACACACACACACACACACACACACACACACACGCACAAACGCATGCACGCATGCACGCACGCTTGCACACACACACACACACACACACACGCACAAACGCATGCACGCATGTACGCACGCTTGCACACACACACACACACACACTCATGCACGCACGCTTGCACGCACGCGCGCACACACACACACACACACACACACACACACACACGCGCGCGCGCGCGCGAACACACACGCACACACAAACACACACACACACACACACACACACACACACACACACACACACACACCACTAATGTTAGAATGTTAGAAAGACCATTGACAACAAGAGAGAGAGAGAGAGAGAGAGAGAGAGAGAGAGAGAGAGAGAAGAGAGAGAGAGAGAGAGAGAGAGAGAGAGAGAGAGAGAGAGAGAGAGAGAGAGAGAGAGAGAGAGAGAGAGGAGAGAGAGACTGACTGACTGACTGACTGACTGACTGACTGAATGAATGAATGAATGAATGAATGAATGAATGAATGAATGAATGAAAAAATAATCTTTATTGAATGAATGAATGAAAGAATGAATGAATAAATGAATAAATGAATTAATGAATGAATAAATAATATTTATTTTTCAAGGGTTACAGAGTTAGCATTACATACTTTTTTTCATCCGGCCCTTGCCCTGATCAGGGAATAAAGCTAAGAAACCCCCTCCCTACCCCTACATACCATCATCACCACCAACAGCAGTTCAACCAATATTTTAAAAGAAGAAAGCGGGATACATTCAACAAAACGCGTCATCCTAACTGAATACACTGATAATTATTTAAACAAACCTGTGTGAGTGTGTGTGTGTGTGTGTGTGTGTGTGTGTGTGTGTGTGTGTGTGTGTGTGTGTGTGTGTGTGTGTGTGTGTGTGTGTGTGTGTTGTAAGCGGGAAAACAAGGAAAGTAGGCATAAAAGGGGAAAAACATATTTAAAAAATAACATAAAAACCCTTTAAACACAAAAAGCTACATGAAAACACATCCCTATATTGAGATGGTAAGAATACAATCTGAATCCAACATAACAACCAAAACACTCCTCTCCATAACAAGTCTATGATAGAATATGTGAAGGCGGAAGTTGGAAGGGAAAGGAAAGGGAAAGGGAAAGGAAGAGAGAGAGAGAGGAGAGAGAGAGAGGAGAGAGAGAGAGAGAGAGAGAGGAGAGAGAGAGAGAGAGAGAGAGAGAGAGAGAGAGAGAGAGAGAGAGAGAGAGAGAGAGAGGAGAGAGAGAGAGAGAGAGAGAGAGAGAGAGAGAGAGAGAGAGAGAGAGAGAGAGAGAGAGAGAGAGAGAGAGAGAGAGAGAGAGGAGAGAGAGAGAGAGGAGAGAGAGAGAGAAGAGGAAAGAGAGAGAGAGAGAGAGAGAGAGAGAGAGAGAGAGAGAGAGAGGAGAGGAGAGAGAGAGAGAGAGAGAGAGAGAAAACAATGAACAATGAACAAGATTTATTCTTCAGGCCACCAGCCCCAAGAATGGGGTAAACAAAGCATAGCAAAGCAAAGCAAATAATGCAAAAATAAAATAAAACCTCATGACATATGTGGCAACTGCTAAAACATATCAAGTGTGAACATGTGTCCTTTTAGATTAAACTGACCTCTTTTAAATGTGGTTTGTCAAGTCTCCAAGTTTTCAACAAAATCCTGCCTTATTTTTAAAGCATTGAAAAGATATAAACTTAGCTTATGAATGGTAAATATAGAGCCATATTTCAACACATTTACGTATGGCTGATCGACTGGGACCAAGTACTTAGATCTATACCTTAGATTTTCATACAGAATACAATTTCTTATAAAATGTTCTTCATCTTCCACTTCCTTACACAACTTACACATGTAGTCAGTATTCTTCTTAAAAGTTCTCCTGACAGATGATCCATTAATTGGTAGCAAGCCGAGACGAAGTTAACTAAACAATCCCTAAAACATTTTATATCCATGTATTCGAAATAAAGTTCACATCCAAAGTCAGCTTTAAACAGTCTATATGTCTGATATATGTCTTTAGCCACTATAGACCCATTCCACTCTAGTAAATATACATCTATCATTCTTTGCTTAAACAACGATATAAAAAGTATGTTCACAACCAACTCCTTGCTCCAACCAGGCATACCCGAAACCAAGAGTAAACAAGAAAGAGAAAGAGAGAGAGAGAGAGAGAGAGAGAGAGAGAGAGAGAGAGAGAGAGAGAGAGAGAGAGAGAGAGAGAGAGAGAGAGAGAGAGAGAGAGAGAGAGAGAGAGAGAGAGAGAGAGAGAGAGAGAGAGAGAGAGAGAGAGGTATGTGCGTCTGTTCGTGTGTGCCTTCCTCTGTGTGTGTCTGTGTCTGTGTGTGTCTGTGTGTGTCTGTGTGTGTCTGTGTGTGTCTGTGTGTCTGTCTGTGTGTTTGTGTGTGTGGTGGCAGCCCTGCACTGTGTTGTAGTATATCATATTGTGAATAATTCACAATATGATAATTATTATCATTAACATTATATGCGTTAGACTATGTATGTTGGGTACACTGCACCAGCTCTCATTTCGACAGGCTTCCTATTTTCTGGGCAATCTTTCCTCTTGGGGGCTGTGATGCACCACGCGTATCAGTGACGCTAGGAAGGTGTGTACCCAGACAGTGCAACACTCGCTTGTTACCCTGGGCTCTGTTACTGTGCAAAAATTGGGGTAAGACGGGACTCAAACTGACCATTTTTTGGTCACATCTTGTGGAAATAGGCCTTATTCTTAGGGGGGAGGAGGGGGTATGCGCGTGCGTGCATGCATGCGTGCGCTCTTGTTTGTGTGCATTTTTTATGTGTGCGTGTGGCAGCGACCCTGCACTTTGCTGTGGTGCATTATATTATTGTTGTACATTATCTAGCATTCTACCGCGTATACCAGCATTTTCACACACGCAAAATAGAGAATATGGAAACATGTACCAGCTTTTGACCAGTCAAAAAACCTTGGGCCACACCTAACATCCTACAACCATGTGACATACGTAGAGAGTTAAAAAAAGGAAAAAGGAAACCACAAAAAGAGCAGAACAATATAGGGCACTTAACAAAAGAATCAGAAAGTCCATGACAGAAGCGAAAGAAAAATGGATTGGTGAACAGTACCAAAACATTGAAGAAAACATCAAGAAAAACAACAGCAAGAAAGCATATCAACTGGGGAAAGACCTGACTGGCACAAAACGGGGAAGAAGCTCAACAATCCGAGACAAAAATGGGAAGTGCCTCACTGATGACCAGGATATTCTGAACAGATGGACAGAATACTGCTCCAACCTGTATAACTACAAAACCACACGAGATCCAGAAGTCCTGAATGTCCCCACAAGCACAGATACAGACAGCCACCCTATCCTCCGAGAAGAAGTGGAAACAGCAGTCAGATCGCTGAAAAAAGGGGAAGTCAGCAGGGGCTGACAACATTTCAGCTGAGTTGGTTCAAGCTGGAGGGGAAGCCATGATCACCACTAATAAAAATCTGCAACAAGATCTGGCAGACAGGAAAATAGCCAGCACCATGAGTACAGTCACTCATCATCACCTGCCCAAGAGAGAAAATCTCTAGCAGTGCCAGAATTACCGCACAATCAGCCTCATATGCCACCCAAGCAAGGTCATGATGAAGATTACACTGAACAGACTGAAGCCACAAGCAGAGACCATCACTGCTGAGGAACAAGCAGGTTTCAGAGCAGAGCGTAGCATAACTGAACAGATATTCAACCTCAGAATACTCTGTGAGCAGTACCTTCAACACCAACAAGACCTCTACCACGTATTTATTAACTTTAAGAAGGCATTCGACAGGGTGTGGCATGCAACTTTGTGGGCAACCATGAATTTGCACATCAATACAAACCTGATCAGAGTCATCAAAGAACTGTACAACAAGGCCACCAGTGCAGTGTACTACAACAGCAACATTAGAGAGTGGTTTCGAACAACAGTTGGAGTAAGGCAGGGCTGTCTGCTTTCACCCACTCTTTTCAACATTTAACTTGAGAGAATCATGGCTGATGCACTGGAAAACCATAAAGGATCAGTCAGCAATGGTGGCAGAACTTTTTCAAACCTCTGCTTCGCAGATGACATTGACAGACTAGCAGGATCAAAACAGGAGCTTGCCGGCCTAACAGAACACCTGAACAAGGCCTCTCAAACGTACGGCATGGAAATGTGAACACATGCAGAACATCGTAAGCACATGAAAACATCTGTTCCGTTTTATTTATTTATTTATTTATTTATTTTATTTATTTATTCTTTTATATCGAGGATAACAGAATAAGCAACATGTGCTTTTTTTCATCCGGTCCCCGTGTGTATGCAGCTTTTGTAAATATTGTCATCTGTTCCCACCGTTTTAAGAAGAGTAGGCCACTGTGTGTGCTGGTGGGAACGGATGATAAAATTTAGACAGCAGAATGTACATGGAAGACTGGATTGAAAAGAAAACACATGAGTGCCTGTTCCTTTATCCTGGCAAAAAGAAAACACATGAGTGCGTGTTTCTTTATCCTGGCAAAGAAGGGATAACTAAAATAAAATGATGACTCTTCCGAAAGGTGGAACAAGTTTTTATGTGCGTGCCAGATGTTCTCAGTGTGTTCGTACACAGTACCTGTATTGTGTCATTTTCATGCAGGACTTTCGGGGAGTGGAGTGGGCACTGATGTGAACCCCAGGGAAAATCCCTTGAAGGGGCGTGTGGGTGGTGCACTAACCTGGGCTTGAACCCAGGCCCTCAGATCTCT
>CM060339.1:2084635-2094635 GCA_030674155.1 Stramonita haemastoma | reverse complement strand
TGCACATGTTCTTTTTACAGTATGTACATGTTTGTATTAAAAAGTTGTGTCGTCTGCTTCTTTGATGATATGAATTTCTATTGCATCTGTCTGGTCAAGTAGTTGTGGCTTTGTTGCTTTTTTGTCATGTTGATATTATGGTTATTGTGTCTGTCTCCATGCTGCTGCTCAAACCCTGTACACAATTCTTCAGACTGTAAATATCTTTCTGACATGTCTTCCCTGATACATGCAGGCAAGTCCATTATGAGGAAATCAGTACAAGTAAAGGGATTCACATGATGATTTGCAGTTTACATTACTCGCCCTTTCACATGCACGTTATTGTCTATATTATAGTTACCACAACAAACTGCACCAGATCAGTGCTCTCTTTCAACATGTCACACAACCTTCGCTCAACACAGCAGTGATCTGGCAATAATTATCTGTTCTACGTTAAAGAGGCAGTGCAAACAATAAACAGTGCCATACGCTGTAGTATCTCACCGTCTCCTTGTGTTTCGTATGTAGAGAACCACCCCGAAACACACCAACACCAGCAGAAGGAGCACAATGCCAAACAAGGCAAGAGTAAGGTACCATACTGGAACTCCATCTGTACAAAAACACGTAATATGACATTTTATTCTCGTTGCTGATATCATGAAACACATACCAAGACAGATGATGCGTACTGTTACAGTTATCTGCTTTAGATTCTACTACAAAAATCTAACCACC
Organism: Stramonita haemastoma; assembly: GCA_030674155.1. Classification (NCBI taxonomy): domain Eukaryota; kingdom Metazoa; phylum Mollusca; class Gastropoda; order Neogastropoda; family Muricidae; genus Stramonita; species Stramonita haemastoma. The sequence continues at coordinate 2,093,912 of CM060339.1, read as the reverse complement.
CAAACACTTAGAAAATTGATCCTGAAATTATTATACATGAAACACTCAAACAAACAGTTTTATCAATCTTAAATCTTTCCTTTAGGGAAAGCAAACATTCTTATATTCACTCTGTTCCCTGTCCCAATATATGTTGTTGTTTAGTGGTAAAGCACTAAATCTTATTTGTAATGGTAACTCTAAAGCTGTATGCATCTAACTAAAAAAAACACTTTTGGGTTGTTGTTTTTTTAAATAGATTTGTTTTGAAAGTCCTGTATCTATGACAACAACCCTAACCTTATTTGTGTTCTTTGTTTGTCTAGGCAAACCTTTTACTGACTTTTTCTTTCTGATGACAACAGATTTTTCCTGGGTTAGTATTGGCCTTGAGATCATGCCCCTGAAACCCACCAAGACCAGACTGCAGACTGATGTTCAGAACACTTTGTACACACACTGAATGAAATTCCATCCCCTTTGAGAAAGGGGAAAATCAGTTCAGGCCGGGGTATGATGGCACAAACATACGCAGCATACAGCTGCTGCCTGTCTGCTTCAAGTTGTCTGATGCAGGGACCTATTTGTATTTGTATTTTTTTTGTATTTTGTACCACTTTATGTCACGCAGATTTCTCTGCGTGAAATTTGGGCTGCTCTCCCCGGGGAGAGCGCGTCGCCACATGTGCAGCGCCTACCCATTTTTTTCTTTTTTTCTTTTTTTTTTCTGCATGCAAGTGTATTTGTTTCCCTATCAGAGTGGCTTCTTTCTACAGAATTTTGCCAGGGACAACCCCCTTGTTTGCCGTGGGTTCTTTTACGTGCGCTAAATAGTGATGTGTAACACACGGGACCTCGGTTTATCGTCTCATCCGAAAGACTAGCGCCCAGACCACCACTCAGGGTCTAATGGATGGGGAAAAAGTTTTGGGTCCAAACAGGGTACGAACCCCGCACACTCCGACCCGGACTTTTTGCTTTCTAGGCAAGGCGCGTGACCACCTAGACCACCGATCCACCTAGCAATTTGTCAAGAAGTTAAAGCACTAGTCGCTTTCAGTCAGTGCTGGTAGCTAAGTAGGCTAGTAGTAGGGGGCAGGATAACTCAGTGTCAGAGTGCTCACATGCCTCCAGTCAAGTTAAGCAGCATCGAGCGTGGTTACCAGTTGGATGGGTGACTGTTTGTGCGCCTTGGCTTCAGTACAGTCCCCCAGTTCACCCAGCTGCCAATGGGTACCTGCCCTCTTTAGGGTCAGAGAAGGTAAAGCAGCGAGGGAGAGGAGATGGGCGCCGCCCTCAATATGCTGGCCCCCTAGAGAAGCTGGGGTCTTTGACACCTCGCTCCCCTACGACCATACAGGTTATGGGACACCTTTACCTTTTACCTTTATATGGAGACATACTGTTTCCGTGTTGCCATCACCCAGTTGAGATTGAAAGCTGGCCCTAGCTAGAGAAGCTGAGGTCCCTGACTCTTTGCTCCCTACGACCACCTAGGTTCTGGACACCAACCTAGTAGCTATCATCATGGGGGATAGTTTCCCTGTTCAAATGTGAGGATTACAATGAGAAATACTTTTTACAATCTCCTATTTTTTTTCAAAATACTATTGAGGTATTCATTTTCTTTTGCATTCCTGCATCAACAACAGAATAATTCATACTTACCTTGCAATTATTATATTCTCAAAATGCAACTTTTCAGATTATGAAATTACCAGTGTCTTCTGGTGATTCAGATTCCCGATTAACATCAGTGGAAGGACCGCCCGTTGTATGGATGTTCTTTGGAAAGTCTGCAAAAAAAAAAAAAATGTGGGAACTGTCATATTACCCTCAACTTTGATCACACACACACACACACACACACACACACACACACACACACACACACACACACACACACACATACACACACACACACACACACACACGCGCGCGCGCGCGCGCGCGCGCGCGCACGGGGGACGAAATTGCCTAGTGGTCAGAAGATTGCGCTGGCAATGTGACGACCCAGGTTCGATTCCCAGTCGAGGGATTTTTCCCCTGGAGTTCAATCTGAGCTGACTCCACTCTTCCAGAAAAGTCCTTCAGATGAGACTTAAAACCAAGGCCACGTGTGCGAATGCACGCAGAATATCTTGCGCACACGTTAAATCCTGTTTGCTTTTCGTAAGAGTAGGCCATCGTGTGCCAGTGGGAACAGATGACAAGATTTACAAAACTGCATACGCACGAGACTGGATGTAAAAAATCGCACAAGTGCTTATTCCATTATCCTTGATATAAAACAATAAAATTAAATAAATAACATCAAAAATAATAAACACACACACACATTTTTTAAGCATTGGGAATTTGAATTTGAAGACAATGTAAATATAGCATCTGAAAAATGACTCCCTTACATTCTGGTAAAGGACCCCAAGTGCAAGCATCAAGAACTTGTCAAGCTCTTAAAAAGTAGGGACATGCCAGTTACAAAGGAATTGCCTTGATGGGACACACAAGCAAATATGTTTCTCTTTATTTGCCTGAACAGAATTTTAAAAAATAAAGAAGGAAAGACTGATATTTGATTGTCACCCAAAATAGAGACGCGGGAAAGAAAGAATAGACATGGTTTTTGTACTTCACGATTTGTTAAAGAAAATAAGAAACGCTGAAGATGAGGCATGATAACTGTTATCGACTACAGTAAGGCTTTTGACAGTATCCAACATTACCATCTGTTTATTGAAATGTTATAAACAGGATTTCCGAAGCATATTGTCTCGATCATAACACATTTCTATTCAGATCAGAAAGCAGCTATCCTATGGTTTTAATGGCAAGCACCGTGAGTTCTTTGGTATAAAGACAGGAAGCCTGTCATGGTTGCACATTATCGCTGGATCTTTTTAGCATATTACCAGAAATGATCATGAGAAAGGGTTACAAAGATGCCATGGGCAGTCGTATAGGAGACAGAAACATCAGTAACCTTAGGTAGGCTAATGATACAGCACGCATGTATCATGGTATAACAAGCGTACGTAGAATCATTTACAGAGGGCAACTCAGTGGGGACGGGATAGCGTAGTGGTGAAAACACTGCTCTCGCATTCTGACTATCTGGGTTCGATTCCTGTCGGAGGGGATTATCCCCCTGGAATAAATGTGAATGCTGACTCCACTCTCCTCACAAGTTCTTCGGATGATACTATAAACTGAGGCCCGGTGTGCAAACGCGCGCAGAACATCTTGTGCACACATTAGCTCCTGTTCCACTTTTCATAAGAGTAGGCTATTGTGTGCAAGTAGGAACATATGACTAGCTTTACAAAACTGCATACGCACGGGAACTGGATGTAAAGCATCACATGAGTGCTTATCTTACTATCCTCGATATAAAAGAATAAATAAATAAATAAATAAATAAATAAATAAATAAATAAATAAATAAATAAATAAATAAATAAAGTCAATCACTCAATCAATCAATCAATTAATCAATCAATCAAATAAATGTCAAAAAGGCCTAAGTCATGTCCATTTATGGTACAAACACCTTTCGGACTATCGAAAGCAATGAAACTGATCTGCAGTATGTTAGAAATTCAGATATCTAGGCTCTGTAAAAGAGAATAATGGCTCCTGTCTACAAAACGTAAAAGCTAGAATTAGTATTGCCAAGCAACACATGTTTTAATTAAACAACATTCGGAAAAACAGAAGAATACCTAAATAACTATCTCAAATTCATAACATATAGGCCTGTGCCACTGTACGGGTGAGAAGGATAAATATTGGCTGAATGGAGAAGCACAGACTGAGATACGTCAGTCTACGTTGGTCACGCAAACAGAAACACACAGACAAATCTGATGATGACAGTTCTCCAAGGTAAGGCTGAAGGCAGAAGGAAAAGAGGCAGACCACCAACATCCTACATTGCAAACATCACTGACATCAGTGGTCTGGGAGGACTACAGAAAACCGTAGAACACAGCAGAGACAGAGAAAAATAAAGATGGAAAACCTGGTGGCATTGTGTGGAGCTCCTATCGACGACAGTGGCGATGGGCACAGAGAGCTGAGTTGCGTTTCAAGTACTGGTAATAAAGGTTATACGTTTATACAGAATTTTGTCTAATAAAAACAGGTTTTAGGATCCTATGCTGAGAACTTGTAATGTCTAAAGACAACATGAAATTTTAAAGCTCAGCAACACTTCAGTGTCTGCTTTGTCACATATTCTACATCAATATTTGACCAACATTTGCCCTGTCCCAATGTCCCTTTGCATGTTTACAGCTGAATCTACATCTTGCTTGATCATTATTTGATTACATTACTGCATGGACATCTCGAGACATACTCCACTGTTTAACAATGATACTTTTTATTTCATTTCCAGATGCCCCGCCCAACTCTGCCTTCCCCTCTGATTGTTTGTGCTGCACCCTCTTCCAGTTTTCACTGGGATCATACTTGCCGAGGACATGTGAGATCATTGATTATTCAGTCTGATTCAGTGGCACTGCTCTTGACCTAGACCCCCATTCTCTTCTCTCTCTCTCCTTCATGTCCTTGTGTTACTTCCTGTTGGTGACCCTGAATCGTCATGGCTCATTAACACAGGTTAAATTGATGCGGTCAAGCCTGACAGCCTCCTAACAAACATCTTGCGGTATTGTCTATATAAATGGAAGTAAAATGATACTAAGAAAAATACATTAAAAAAAAACAAAACAAACTCACTGTATTGAACCATGGACATTTTTTTCAGATCCTGGCATCCGATCAAAACCGCCCAAAAGCAGAGACAAGTGGTGTTTATTGAAGAGCAGTTTTTAACAAATGACTGAAGTATTCTAAGGGTTATTATCAAACTTGTATAAATCCCAAAAGATGGCAACAAATAAGATGATTAATCATTTTAAAAGAAAGTTGTTTACAACAGATGTTATCTGTCTGAAGACAACTAACGTCTTCATCTGTTTGAGATTCATCTTTTCACTTTGTGAAAGTTAACTTTTCCATCAACGTCTTTCCAGCAGTGGATAAAAGAAATGAAAGCTATCTTGTGAAAAGAATTATTTGTTTACATCTACAGTTACATATGCAGGTGTATGTTTAACACTCTCATGCATTGCCTTTCTGGTTTACACAAATATTTAAGTATATACATAAAAATTGTCAGGATACTTAGTCTTTTTCTTTGTCTCTTAAGTAACATGCATTCATCATTGTCGTCGTTAATCTAAATGTCATTTAAGAAGTGACAAAACAGTTTCATTGATTTAGACCCGTTAAGTATTTTTAACACACTCTGTAATATTAAAGTTTCAAAATATACTATAATACTTTTTTTTATTCTTTTACTTGAGGATAATGGGATAAGCGCTCATGTGTTTTTATATCCAGTCCCCGTATGCATGCAGTTACATCTAGTGTCTAGTCATGCAGTTCCTCTTTGGTCCCGTTTGTTTTGAATGAATTATGGGGTGCATATTTTATCCCAACTATTGTACCACCTACACCCTTTGATTGCTATTGTTGTACGTTTTCTTTAGACTATCAACATGCTGCATATTTGTTTCCCCACATACTTTACCATAAAAGACTGCAAGCAGCTGACATGCCTGAAAATGGCAATTACTGCCCGAAGTTATGTGGATTGAGTCAACAGTTTTTGTATGTCATCAAAAAACACAAAACAAGAGCTTGTAATGTTTTCTCCATATTCATAAGTTTTTAGCATGTATTAACACCATCTTCATTGATTGGTTTCAACTTTCTACAATCAGGTTTTAGATGCACTAAAGATAGCCCAGCTTTGTTGTGTTTTTGTTTATATTTTGCAATGCCTCTTGACTGTAACTAGTTATTATCATTTCTCATTGTTTTTTCTTATCCATTAGAATACATGTAGGAACATTTGAGAGCAGGTCTGCTGTTTCAACCTTTAACAACACAGCGAATAAAGTAAAGAATTATATCACCGTATATGTATTTGCATGTATTAGCACGCTTCTTTTTTGTTGTTGTTTGTCAAATTAGCAAAATAACATTGATCTGCCATGAAGCACCTCACAAAAAAGGCCCAGCGCATCTAAAATCAGCATGGAAGAACATTTTTGTCGTTTAAGTTTTTTTAAAGGCAGGAGTATGAACCACGAAAACAGAACACAGAGAAGAAGTAAGTGGACGAGGACAAGAACAAGGAAGAAACAAAGATAGGGATAACAAGAGGGAATTCCTGGCACAGCATTTGCAGATGGTAGGGGTGTTATCTATACTGATAGGCCTATACCATCCCAATAGATAGGGACAACAACAGGGAATTCATGGCACAGCATTTTCAGAAGGTAGAGGTGTTATCTATGTGACGAGCGGGTAGCAAGGATAGAGGACAGGGAAAGTAGAGGAACAATGTACAGCAGCCAGGCAAAAGAAGACTCAGGGGAACACAGCAGCTGGGCGTTGGTCAGTCTTTATTTCGTCATCTCTCTGCTCCCTTCTGTGCTCTGCTGGACTGCTACAGGTCGTACCCAGTCTAACGTTGTCTGCAGACCTATCTCTCCTAGTCTTCCTTGCCACCCTAACCATCCCTAAATATATACCCTCCACACAGACTGCAAAGACAGCGCTGTGCGGCAGCAGACGAGGCCAGTTCAAACTTAAAATGGAGTAAATTTGTGTTTCCTTAAGCAGCTTCAACAGAGATTATCTCGCTGTCTGCGCAACAAAGCTAAACATATTATATATCAAAATAAACTAGGAAACACAAGCTTTAAAATGCACTAATGCACTTTGCACAACAACTATCTAACTGCCAGCTAAAGGCGATAAAAGCCTCTGAGTAGACACGCTTTTAACAAGTTTTTACTAAACTTTCGATAATTAAACACTAAGAGTCCAGCAGAGCCTAATACTTAAAAAATATAAAAGGAAGAATATAATTTACAAATTGTATACATATGCATATTATTAGCTAGCAGTGTCCATGAGATGAGATATTGATAATTAAACAGCGATGCGAAAACACATTTTCCGATCTACTGCGTGCGCATCAATCTTGCATCAGCCTTGTTTACGAAGTAGTAAGATCGAAAGAATGAACATCTCTAATAATACAAATTATCTATATTAACATAATCTAACCTAATGTTCATTCATATATAAACCCAAAATATACCATAGATCGATAGTTTAATGTCTGCATTTTATAAAATTCAGTTCATGGAGATTCAAATTCCTCAAGAACAAAGAACGACCGTTAGGCTAATCATCGTATGCCTTACGATCTACTAGGCCTACAACCTAAATCAAATTATATTTCATTTATCTAAGTAAAGTTTATTACACACGATTCTCAATCGCACACTACAATATATAAAATATTTCTTTACTTATAAATTAGAACTGCTTTTGCCAATCGCGATTTCAATGTTCTTATGCTGTTATGATGTAATAGGTGAAAATACTGATTTACGATGAAAATAAAGAATCTTCACTGTGGTCGAGTTGAATGAGTCAAGATCAGTCCTTCAACAATCATATCCATGAATATGAATAAATGATATGATTTATTAAAGTTGATATTTAAAATTTTCTTTCCTATTTCAGGCTGATTCTTTGTGTTCAAAATGCAAAGTAGAGTTCTCTCTCTTGATAAATTCCAAATCATTACAATAAAATATATCTCATCTCATCTCACTAACAATAAAATAATAAAACAAAATGGAATAGAAAATAACTAATTAGTTACATATGAATCATAAAGATCAAAGAGATTCAATAATTAACTTCATATAAAAATACAAATATATCGTACCCATATCAAACTACAATACATTATAAAATGAACAGAAGATTTTATATGTTCTGACCAAACTAAACATCTGTTAGGCTGTTTAAAACCTAACTAAAATGCCCATAAGCTCTCACACATAGAGCTACACAAAACCACCTGATTACATCTATACTGATAGGCCCATACCATCCCAATATATAGGGATAACAACAGGGAATTCATGGCACAGCATTTTCAGAAGGAAGAGGTGTTATCTATACTGATAGGCCCATAACATCCCAATAGATAGGGACAACTAGCGAGAATTCCTAGCACATAATTTTCAGATTCTGATAGGCCCATACCATCCCAATAAGGGAGAGTTTGACGTTACCTGGAAGGTAGAGATTGCAGTCAGTGAAAGGTACATCATTATCGGGGGGCACCAGCTGACAGCTATATCTTCCATTGTGCTGCACTTTCTCTTCAGGCAGTCTGGCCAGGACACGGCGAGTCTGAATCTTGATCAGCATTGCTCCAGACTCGACTGTTGAGCAGTTCCAATGCTGTCTGCGCCAGTCACAACCTAGAACCTCCTCTATATAAACAAACAAAAATTATCAGTTTCCAGCAACAGTCGCACAATATATATATATATATATATATATATAGAGAGAGAGAGAGAGAGAGAGAGAGAGAGAGAGAGAGAGAGAGAGAGATAGAGAGAGAGATATATATATATATATATATAGAGAGAGATTTATATAGATATAGATAGATATAGATAGATATAGATATAGATATATAAACGTGCTTTTCATATGATCACAAGTAAAACAGCAGTTTACAAGGGAATGATTCACTTGCAATAGTTGGGTTTTTTTCAAGGAAAGCCTACGCTCATTTTTCAAATGCTACATCCCTGCAAAAGTTGAAGACTCTTAAGATTTGGAGGCATTTGCATCATCATATCTAAAGTTTGTTATTTTGTAAAAGCATTGTACAAGTCGGAGTCAAGTCAAGTCAAAAGCACTTTAATTATCCCTGAATAGCAACAAAATACTGACAGGCATTTTGATCCGAATCGCAATTCTAAAAGACACAGGATAGATTCATTTCATATTGATTGAAGCATTTTGAGATAAAGTCATATACAAATATTACAAACACATACTTGCACACATGCACACACGACACGCACGATACGCACGCACGCACGCACGCACGCACGCACGCACGCACGCACACACGCACGCACGCAAGTGCGCACGCACGCACACACACACACACACGCACACACACATACACACGCACACGCACACATACACACGCACACACGCACCAATGGATTCAATGTTATAAGACCATTGGCTAAAAAAGACATATATACCTATTATGTATGCACAAACAATTTTAAAAAATCAATAAAGTAAAGAATGTAGGCCTACATATATATATATATATATATATATATATATATATATATATATATATATATATATATATATATATATATAT
>CM060339.1:2067135-2082135 GCA_030674155.1 Stramonita haemastoma | reverse complement strand
ATTATTATTATTATTATATTATCACTAATCAAGGAAAATGTCTTCCATCCATTGATAGACATTTAAAAAAAACTTTCCTTTTTAAAATCTGTTTAATACAACATTTTACATATAGAAGATTTGCACACATAGGAACATAAAGCAATAAAACATTCAGCAATCAGCGATCGTGTATACAATTCATGCAATATAGATGCCTATTAAAGCAATGGAAAATACTTTAATTAGTTTCCGAAATTCTCACAATTTTGGGGGGATTTTCTCATACCTGCGTCTTGTCAGTTTCAAGTACAATTGGTTTAATTGCACTCCAAGTATTGTGAAGGTCTGTCAATTTACTACTTATTCTTGCATTATTTTTTTTCTATTGCATATCTATATTTAAGTTGGTTTTGAAAAACAAACATATTTGGAACTTTTTCAACAATTTTACATTGAAATATATGTAGTTTAGCAAACATTAAAATAAAATCCAATGTATTATTTGTTTCCATATACTGATCAACTCCCAAAATCACCAGTTCTCGTGACATCTTAAAAGAGTGAATATTATGACATGCTTTTTTCATACAAAAAGTGTTCAATAACATTCCAAAAAGAACGTACTCTCTAGCTTTTATATCATAAATATGCATCAACAAAAACATTTGCCTGCATCCTACGTAGTGGGTTTTTTTTTTTGTAAATGGCATCTATGATATGTTTAAAAAAAAAAAGACACCAACAAAACTAAAGGTCAATATAAATGACCCTGCAGACTAAAGTCTACTGCAAGACATCATAATTAATTCCTATATGACAAGAGGCCATACATGCATTTTTGTCAATGCTTTTCTCATGTGTTTTCAGGGGAAAAGGATTAGTTTGTACCAAAGGAAAAGGATTAGTAATCTACGACAGCGTGTTGATATGATAAACAAAATAATCACCGCTCATGATGTGGCCTCGTTGTTCATGGCTTTGGTTGTCTTGGTGGCTCATCCAGTAATATTCGCCCATTGCTGGTGTTCGTTTTTACCTAACGTTGTCCACCTTTCAACAAAACCATAAGCAGTAAGCAACCTTTCTCTTTTCAAGCCCCTTCTGGTTGGATCTCTCTCCCATGCTAAATCAGGCATGAGGCAACTATTCATTCTTTCTCTTCCAAATTTAAAGGCATCATTTCATCTTAAATATCCAATGTTTATAAGTAGTTCCTTGTGTGTGCATGTGCCTGCAAGTGTTTGTGTGTGTGTGTGTGTGTGTGTGTGTGTGTGTGCGTGCGTGCGTGCGTGCGTGCGTGTGTGTGTGCGTGCGTGCGTGCGTGCGTGCGTGCGTGTGTGCGTGTGTGTGGTGTGTGTTTGTGTGTGATGTGTGTGTGTGGTGGGGGGGGGGGGGGGGGGGGGGGGGGGGGGGGTTGTTAGTGTGTGTGAGTGTGTGTGTATCCATGTGTCCGAGTGCATGTGTTTGGGAGTACGTGTTTAAATACATAAGGTAGTAACAGGTTCAGGTTTCGTAATACCATTTCTTAAAAGAGAAAAAAAGCCATTATGTTGGCAAACATAATTCAATATTCACAGCTGAGCTGCTAACAATCTTAATGGCTCTTAATCATAATCTTGCTCTGCCGCTAGTTATAATTATTCCAAACTTTATTTCACGTCGGTTCTAAATCCAAGCGCTATATATTCAAATCCACAGGTTCTAAGAAAATGTTTAAAATGTTCCTAGATATTTACTTTTTTACCATTTAAGGTAACGCAGATTTCTCTGCGTAAAATTCGGGCTGCTCTCCACAGGTAGAGCGCGTCGCCACCATAGCAGCGCCACTCATTTTTGTATTGTTTTCCTGTCTGCAACAGTACTTGTTTCCCTATCAATCATGTCACACATGTTTTAACTTTAAGAAATATTTGTGTTACTTTCTGTTGGGTTCCTTCTTGTGAGGGATTCTTAGAAATGAGCGGGCTGTTAGAGTTGTACGAGAGATGCAAAGCGTGGAGAGGATTCTGTAGCACTACATGTTCCATCATCTTTACAAGAGGGCTATCACTTACTAGAAGAGGCATCGTGGAGCAGGGCCAAAAAAGCTTATTATCCAAAGGAGCATTTATTAGAAAGGTATTTAGTCACTGTCCCTGATTTAAGGAATATTGATCCCTCTGAGACCTATACAAGTTTTGTCAGGGCAAGAAAGGATAGCCCTTATTTTTTGTCGGATAAAACGGAATGTGTTTCTCACTAAATATAGCAAAAATGTAGCATGTTTGTGTGATGGGAGCATTAAAAATATTCATATGATTAATTTTGAATGCAAGAGTCTAAACACATTCTTAACCTCCTTTTCTTAAAGAAAATCCATTGATAAGGTATTCAAAACTGTTGATATGGCATTTCGTATTACAAACTCTTAGATGAAGAGCCATATAGGACATTTGGTACATAGGGGTATATGGACAGGAACCAGACAGCTCAGTGGTCACAGCACTCACTCTCCCTGAGCAAGGTTAAGCAGCATTGAGCATAGTTACCTAGTGGATGGGTGACCGTGAATGCACACTGGTTTCAGTACAGTCACCCAGTTCACCCAGCTGTAAATTGGTATATATCTCATCTTTAGGATCAGGGAACTAAAAGCAGCGAGGAAGAGGAGATGGGCGCCACCCTATATATGTTGGCCCCTAGAGAAGCTGAGGTCTCTGACACCTTGCTCCCCACCACATACCACTTTATGTCACAACAGATTTCTCTGCGTAACATTCAGGCTGCTCTTCTCAGGGAGAGCGCGTCGCCTCAAGTGCAGCGCCAATCACATTTTCATTTTTCACGCCTGCAACTGTAATTTTTTCCTTATCATAGTGGCTTTTTCTACATAATTTTGCCAGGGAGAACCCTCTTGTTGCCGTGGGTTCTATTACGTGCGCCAAACAATGTTGTTTAATAGCCGTCACCTCGGTTTAACGGCTCATCCGAAAGACTAGCACCCAGACAACCACTCATGGTCTAATGAATTGGGGACAAGTTTTGGGCCCATACGGAATTCTAACCACCGCACACTCCGACCTGGATTTGTCGCTTTGTAGGCAGGCGCGTTACCTCTGGACCACCGATCCACCATCCACCGATCTACCGATTCCCATAGCATGTACTTTGGGAACACTTATACACGTTATGGTTGAATTCAGTCCATCTGACAAGATCATCAGCGCTTTTTGTAATGCATTTTAAAGAGATTTAATTGTATTTTGGCTTGTATGAATAGTTGTGTCATCAGAAAATAGTTCACATTTTGTTATGATGTTGAAATGAAGAACATGTGAACATAGTGAGACTTTTATATCTTTTGTGTTATATATATATATATATATATATATATATATATATATATATATATATATATATATATATGTTATGCGTTTCACACACACACACACACACACACACACACACACACACACACACACACACACACACACACACACACACACACACACACACACACACAGGTGAATATGTTCCAAAAAGAAATGAATCACAGGATATCTAGCAAATTACTTTCTTCCTCCTATTGATTGCATGAAGGACATTATCATTTAGATAAAGTATATCTGTGGATAGAATCAGTGGCTCTGAGTACCACTTATATAGCTGATTGGAGAAATGTGACTCCTACATTTTCAAATGTAACACACATTTTCACAAAATGGTATTCATCATCGATATAATGTGTGTGTGTGTTTATTTTTTGGTTTTATTTACAGAATTAACAAATTTTTGAAAAATGTTACTATACACTGGGAGTATACTGTGACCGTAGAACTCAATTGCATAATAACAAACCAAACACTTTGAATTCAAGTTAAGCATACGATTATTATTATTATTTTTTTTAAACCCAATACCGTTTCATTCTGTTGTCTGGTTACAAAAGAGAGAGAGAGAGAGAGAGAGAGAGAGAGAGAGAGAGAGAGAGAGAGAGAGAGAGAGAGAGAGAGAGAGAGAGAGAGAGAGAGAGAGAGAGAGAGAGGAGAGAGAGAGAGAGAGAGAAGAGAGAGAGAGAGAGAGAAGAGAGAGAGAGAGAGAGAGAGAGAGAGAGAGAGAAGAGAGAGCTTTTTTGAGCTACACAAATACAATTGCCCTCTCTATACTGTCCAAATAAATCATACTAGTCTTATGAGACTGCTTTCCTTGGTGAATCAAGGGGAACTATATTTACATACCTGTACAAGGGAATAGCCTATCTGTAAGATCAGCTCTTGCCACAGAAGTGTTGTGCGCTAAAGTGCCGCTTGTCAAAACACGGCTGGCCCTTTTAAAGTCTTATAAATGGATCACATGTAAGAGAATATTTCTGGGATCGACGTCACCTTAGCTTTTGTAAGGGCGTAGGTACAATACAGCCTTTCAGGCACTTAAGCAAATATTCTATTCACAGTGAAATCAGTACAACCCTGGCCTTAGACTTGTTCTTGGTACTATCAGGGGGAACCTTTCATGGCGAAAATATACCTAATCTGGAATCACAACTTTGAGTGAAAGACATGTCCATCATAAGGTCATTTTGTGTCATTGCCTTGTGAATGGCACCGCCCCACTAGTGCTACACTTGACAGATTGTCATCCCCAGCTTTTGTCTTTGGCCAACCCCTTCCATCATCCAAACCAGATGGTACCACAATTGCAGAAGGAATTGTACAAGTCGTCATTTCTCTTATACCCACTGGGTCTTTGGAATGGTTTCCTGGAAGAAGTCTAGCAATATACATCCGTCAGCCTTTTCAAACAACATCTACATGGAATAGAGAATATGCCTGAATACCACTACGCACCCAACAGAAAATTGGAAAAGGTGCTATGCAAATTTAGGCTAGAAATGAGTAGTCTAAGACATGACTTATTCCAACGCCAGTCAACAAAATAATTTTGTTTAGAAGTGTGGTGCTGCTGTGATCAATGCTGCCCAAGATCTGCTGTTCTGCCTTCGTTTCCATTAGTGTCGTGTGCTGACTACAGAGCTTCTTACCTGATGTTTCAGCTTTGTTCTTTTGTCGGGTTGATACCACTCAGCATGGTATCCATGCGACGTTTGTATCCAAAGGCCGTTTTACTTTGCTGTCAGAAAGGTTTACTTGTGCTGAGATGTTTGTTTGTTTTTTTCTCCTCTGTACTTTACGTATTGTGTCTATCTGGTACCTCCTTTGTATATACACCAAGCAAGAGAGAGAGAGAGAGAGAGAGAGAGAGAGAGAGAGAGAGAGGAGAGAGAAGAGAGAGAGAGAGAGAGAGAGAGAGAGAGAGAGAGAGAGAGAGAGAGAGAGAGAGAGAGAGAGAGAGAGAGAGAGAGAGAGAGAGAACCAAATGAAAGAAGAGAAAGAAAGAAAGAAAAAGAAAGAAAGAAAGAAAGAAAGAAAGAAAGAAAGAAAGAAAGAAAAAAAGAAAATAACAAAAAAAGGAAAGAAAGAAAGAAAGAAATGAATGAATGAATGAATGAATGAATGCATGCATGAATAAATGCAAGAATGAATGAATGAATGAATGAATGAATGAATGAATGAATGAATGAATGAATGAATGAATGAATTTTTTCAAGTAGATAAAACTGAAGCCATGCTTGTAGGCACCAAACACAAACTCTCCTCCATTCCAACAACTTCAATAGAATTCGGCAATACGTCAGTTCCGCTATTCACTTCTGTGAAGTATCTACGAGTCGTTGTCGACAAACACTCTCTCCATGCAAAAATTCATTACCCAAACCTGTCAGTCATGCTACTATCAACTACGGCATATTAGCGCAATTCCAAAGTACCTGTCCACTGATGCAACATCCAAACTCGTCACTTCTCTTATTCTCTCACGTCTGGACTATTGCAATTCTCTTTTGGCTGGTCTGCCAGCATCATCCATCCACTCCCTTCAACGTATGCAAAACTCTGCAGCTCGTCTTGTCCTCAGAAAGAAAAAATCTGAGCACATTACCCCTCTCTTGAAATCTCTCCATTGGCTGCCTGTACCACAGAGAGTAAACCTTTGTTACAAATGTCTCCACAATACTGCACCCTCCTACCTCTGTGAATGTCTTCACTTGTACACACCTTCTCGCTCCCTCCACTCGTCGGCAGATACTTTGTCCTTAAGAATACCCAGATTCAACCTATCTACCGTTGGCCGCCGCTCTTTCTCTGTTTCTGGTCCATTGATGTGGAACGACCTTCCTCTCTCCCTCCAGCAAAAGCCTACTTATGACACTTTTAAATCCAACCTCAAGACACACTTATTCCAAACCCAAGTTTTCTCCTTCCGCTTCCATCTCTTACCTGTCCCTGCCTTCAACATCCACTTGCCAAAGTGGATAACGTTTGTAGGTGTGTGTGCGCGCGCGCGTGCTGCGTGCTTGCGTGCGTGCGTGTGAGTGTGTACATTCGAATTTGTTAAAACTGTAAATTGTTGTTGATTGTGCTTTGTGTTGGTCGAATGCAAGCGCTTTGATTTGTTTTTACAAGGTATAGCGCTATACAAATTCCATGTCTTCTTCTTCTTCTCCTTCTCCTTCTTCTTCTTCTTCTTCTTCTTCTTCTTCTTCTTCTTCTTCTTCTTCTTCTTCTTCTTCTTCTTCTTCTTCTTCTTAAGTATAACAGAGTAAGCTTTTACATACCTATTTTTTATCAAGCCCTTGCCCTCACAGATAGATAGATAGATAGATAGATAGATAGATAGATAGATAGATAGATAGATAGATATACAGATAGATAGATAGATAGATAGATGGATAGATGGATAGATGGATAGATAGATAGATAGATAGATAGATAGATAGATAGATAGATAGATAGATAGATAGATAGATAGATAGATAGATAGACAGGGAGACACAGAGGCAGAAAGAGAGAGAGAGAGAGAGAGAGAGAGAGAGAGAGAGAGAGAGAGAGAGAGAGAGAGAGAGAGAGAGAGAGAGAGAGAGAGAGAGAGAGAGAGAGAGAGAGAGAGAGAGAGAGAGAGAGAGAGAGAGAGAGAGAGAGAGAGAGAGAACTTGAAAGGTTTATTCAGTATAGGCTATGGCCCCTTACTGAAGGGGGTACCATTTACACCAGTTTCAAAGCCAAACAGTGGCCAGGTGTTCCAAATCTTAATTTGTAAACATGTCATTTCAATTTTCATTTTCAGATTAACAATAAAGCACAACATAGCTTGACAGCAAATTGTTCAAGTAACCGGAAAACAGAAAAATGTTTTGATTTTTTTCATTTCACTTATGTCGTCTATAAATTTTATACAATTCAGCAGATAACAAAATACAAGCATCACATTTTTACCTATATCTGATATGCATTAACGACCAACACATTTACCAAATTAGAATGCATACATTCAGTTTGATCAAGCGTATATCATATATTTTCCATACTTCTTTTTACATAATCCTCAGCGCATCTATAATCAGAACATGACATACCTGTAATACTAAAACAGTGAGAATCTTTATCTATGATAGTCATCAATGCATACACATCTGGAGACTCTTACATCTTGTCCCAACGCTATTTCAGATATAAACACGCCACTATCTACGTCAAAATGGTGATTTTTCTGATAGTAAGTAAACACAAATACATGATACATCCTTTACTTAACCTAAGATACCTTTTTGATGTAATGAACATGATAATGATATTGTTTCGATTATGTTTTATTTCTTTCACATACGCTAAAAGTTCCATCTGAATCCAACAAATGACCCTCCTGGACATTTTCCATTGATGAACAGAATAGCTACCTGGTTTATAGTATACTGTAGTTGTAAGAAAAAACAACAAAACATACAATCGTTAATTTCCAACAAAAGGGTTCATACAATATTTCTGGTAACAAACATCATCAGATAACAAAACATGGTGTTTTTTTTGTAATTTATTTTTGACACAAATAATTAACATTCCAATGCCGATAACACACAACATAGGTTAAATTTTGATCTCTCTCTCTCTCTTTCTCTCTCTCTCTGTAAACTGTAAATTGTTGTTGATTGTGCTTTGTGTTGGTCGAATGCAAGCGCTTTGATTTGTTTTTACAAGGTATAGCGCTATACAAATTCCATGTCTTCTTCTTCTTCTTCTTCTTCTTCTCCTTCTCCTTCTTCTTCTTCTTCTTCTTCTTCTTCTTCTTCTTCTTCTTCTTCTTCTTCTTCTTCTTAAGTATAACAGAGTAAGCTTTTACATACCTATTTTTTATCAAGCCCTTGCCCTCACAGATAGATAGATAGATAGATAGATAGATAGATAGATAGATAGATAGATAGATAGATAGATAGATATACAGATAGATAGATAGATAGATAGATGGATAGATGGATAGATAGATAGATAGATTAGATAGATAGATAGATAGATAGATAGATAGATAGATAGACACAGAGAGAGAAAGAGAGAGAGAGAGAGAGAGAGAGAGGAGAGAGAGAGAGAGAGAGAGAGAGAGAGAGAGAGAGAGAGAGAGAGAGAGAGAGAGAGAGAGAGAGAGAGAGAGAGAAGACAGACAGACAGACAGACAGACAGACAGACAGACAGACAGACAGACAGACAGACAGACAGACAGACAGACAGACAGACAGACAGACAGACAGACAGACAGACAGACAGACAGACAGACAGACAGTTTCATACTGTTTACTATATTTCGCTGTATTCTATTTTCTTTCCTGGATCCTGTTACTGATAGTTGATTTATTGAGAGAGAGAGAGAGAGAGAGAGAGAGAGAGAGAGAGAGAGAGAGAGAGAGAGAGAGAGAGAGAGAGAGAGAGAGAGAGAGAGAGAGAGAGAGAGAGAGAGAGAGAGAGAGAGACAGACAGACAGACAGACAGACAGACAGACAGACAGACAGACAGACAGACAGACAGACAGACAGACAGACAGACAGACAGACAGACAGACAGACAGACAGACAGACAGAATGAAAGTCAGGAAAAGAGACTTCAGACTTCATATGACTTTTTCAGATAGGCCACAGCCCATTGTGGAGCATTGAAAACATACAAAAACGACAGGATAGCGCCATTCACTGTCAATGGGAATTTTTTTAATGAAAAAAAACAACTTTCCATGAAAAAACAAAAATTAGCCAAAGGCTTTGGGTGGCAGTCACTTATCCTCCATATGAGTTATCTTAATCCAATGATTTATGCATTTTACCTGAGAATCATAAACAATGGATACCGACTCAGTTCTCTCTAGATCATGTCATTTAGAGTGTGTCAGTTTACACCAATAAATATCTCTAATGCAAATATATGTAGCTTTTCTATTGGCGCAATATTTTTCATTCCCCAAATCTCAGCCAAGAATCATTGTTGTTGTTTTTTTCCAAAATACCATAATGCTACCTTTGTTCATATTCATTTTCAACTGCAGGTCTTTAGCAGCAGTATATAGATTGTTCAGCTGTGTTTGCAATCCCACAACAGTTTCAGATAATAAAACAACACCATGGGCAAAAAGTCGAGTGGCTTTAAAAAGACTAGGATTAGACCAACAGATCAATGCCATAGAGTCTGTGTTCAGCGATACTGACGTCTTGTCAGCTGCGAATTGGTGAAAATAAGTATTGAAGGACAACTGTCAGCCCTTCAGCCTCCACACACCGAGAAGAGAGGCCATCTCACCACTGACCCAAGTGAAGGATGAGTTGCAGTGGATGGAACAGTCAGGCAACATCCAAGAGATCAAAGAACCAACTGACTGGAGTGCAGTATGGTGCCTGTGGTGAGGAAGTCAGGAGGTGTAAGGGTTTGCACTGACTGTTAAAAAAACACTGAACCAGTCTCTAAAGAGAGAGAGACATGCTCCCTACCCGGAAGATCTATTCCATAAGCTGAGGGAGCCATCCCCTGTGAGCTCAGATGCCAGTTGCTACGGACTGGGGGCAGTCCTCCTCCAAAACAACAATGGCATAGGAGACCAGTAGCATACTGTTCACGCACTCTTACTGCTGCAGAGAAACGATATGCTCAAATCGAAATGGAGTGTTTTGCCAAAGTTTGGGCCTGTGAACGATTACAGTATTGCCCTGTTGGACTTGAATGCTTCACACTTCAGACTGACTACAAACCATTGGTGCCCCTGATCAACAGTAGTTTTATCAGAGACTCCTGTTCGATGTCAGAGGATGCTCATGCGTCTTACGCGGTTTAATGCTCAAGCCCTGTACACTCCAGGCAAAAACATGAAAGTGGTAAATATGCCCTTGATATGCCGTTGCACAATCCCACAAGTGGAGGTCACACGAACTGGCTGGAAGATGACGTGGATCAACATGTAAAAGGTGTCAGGGTAATACGGCCTGCATCTGACACATACCAAGATAGACTGCATGCAGAGAGAAAAGAGGGCATGAAACATCAAATCTGTACTGGAGTAACACAGAAAAAAGTTGGTCTGAATACAAGCAAGACACTTCTCTTTGCTGCCAGAGGCTATTCAGCGGAGAGCTGAGCATTTTGTAACAGCATTCTACTGAAGGGTGACAGGCTGATTCCTCCATACTCATGCAAAAAAAAAAAAATCCTGGAGAAAATCCATCCAGGTCATCAGGGGCCTGTGTGAATGCCAGGAAAGGGCCCGAGATTCAGTGTGGTGACCAAAATCAGCTCTTTGATGACTCTGATCAGGTTTTGCATTGATCCTGTACAAATTCATGGATGCCCACAAAGCAGCACGCCACAACCTGCTAATGCCTTTATTAAAATCAATAAATACGTGGTAGAGGCCTTGTTGGTGTTGAAGGTACAGCTCACAGAGTATTCTGAAGTGAAATACTGTTCAGGTGTGCTTCGCCCTGCTCTGAAACCTGCTTGTTCCTCAGCAATGATGATCTTTGCTTGTGGCTTCTGTTTGTTCAGTAACTCTTCAACATGACCTTTTAACTGTGCCAAAGAGATAATACCCTCTTTTACTTAATCTGTAAGATTTTTGTGATACGAAAAGATGTTGCAGCTTTTAAAACGTCAGACAGACCACAACTGATTTATCACCATGCTGAAAACACCCCCATTATCTCTACTCTTGCACTTAGAGTATTCGTCACTTATGCATTGTAACAAAGTGCTCTTGTCACCATAGCTTGTTTCGCACAGGGAAATAAGTGAACAAGCCTACAGGTCTTATACAATGCACCTGTGTTCAAGTGAACAGGGTGTTTCAGCTGTAATAACGTCTTTGGTGACATCAAACAGACAAAAAAATGCTTTCAAATCATCTGGTTTGCATCCCTGTGTTATCTTAGAGAAATGGTTTTTTATTAACATCCTCAATACCATTCACTCGAATCCTTCATCGTGTTTGTAGCACAGGAAATACTTGAGTCAGATGAGTGGAAGCAATACTGCAGTAACCACACATTACATTGTTGTGTAGTGATCTACAGGCTGAAAACATGCGTTACTGCTGCCCTATATTCTGCCTTCATTGCTGATAATCATCTGTCACTTTGGTGAATGTGCAAAGTCACCATGTAAGTAATGAAATATGAAAATGAAATTTGTGCTGTATGCATGATTATGTAAATGACTATATATTTTGCTAACACATGATGTCTCTATGAAACACATGGAAGGAACAAAAACAAAAAATTGTCATTATTTTGGTGTACATTTTGGCGCCTTATATTAGTGATAAAAATTTATCACATGATGTTTATAAAAAACAGAATGTAGTCATGAAATATTGTAGTCACCTTTTGCTAAATTGCATGAGCACATCATAGAAATAATGAAGATAAACCCTGAACTGACTGAATGACCATATGTGTTGAGTACAATGTAGGCATATTTTCTGGGGATTATGCTTGTGAAATCAGAAAGTAATGTAGACATATTAGCATCACTTCCATGATTTGTAGTATGCGCTTTATGAAACAATAAAAAGTTTTGGAACAACAACCCCCTCCCCCTCTTTTACCTCCACCCCCACCCCCATCCCTTCCTAGTAAGAATGTGCTGATTTGGTTGTGTGTTAAACAGTGTTTTTACACAAACAAGGTCTTTATCTGTTGTGTTCCAGTGGTTGTTGGCTTGGAAGTTATCTTACAACCATTTGAGGCTTGCTCAAAGCAGCCACTGGTGGTGGGGGACTGACAGTTCTTTTTTTTTCTCACTTTATGTCCAAAAAGGTCTCCGATGTATGGGCCCCAGGGCTTTACAAGACAACTCATGCACTAGGTCTGTAGCCCCACAGCTGGAGGCATCCTTTGTCTTACATTGCCTCACTACACCCACAGTGGATCTTTTTGTAGGGCCTTTGGGGCAATGATTAGAGATCTAGGATATCAGGGCTAAGTATACTCGCCACTTAAGGCAATGATTTCTTCAAACACTTCAGGACTTTTGCCACCGCTGCCCTTCTATCAATATATCAAGGCTTGTAGGGGATTTTTTTGCTTCATCGGTGTCCCCCTTTTTCTCTAATGAATCAGAAGGTGGATAGAATTAAGGGCCAACTGGTTTTATGTCAGCTCCAAGGGGTGGTCAGAATTGGTTGTTTTTGTCCTTTTTAAGTTCTCCATTGGCCCTTTGTGAAACAAGAAATATTATAATAATAGAGCTGGCAGGCACTCAGTGCCAAAACTGCCTACAAGAAAAACCCTAATCCTAGAAACCAAAAAAACCCAACTTATCCTAAGACTACCATACAAGAACAACTTATCCTAACTACCATACAAAAACAACTTATCCAGACCTAACCATACAAGAACAACTTATCCTAACTACCATACAAAACAACTTATCCTAGACTACCATACAAGAAACAACTTATCCTAAAACAAACTATACAAGAACAACTTAATCTAGACTACCAAACAAGACCAACTTATTCAAGACTACCATACAAAAACAACTTATTCTAGACAACTATACAAGACCAACTTATCCTAGACTACCAAAACAAGAACAACTTATTCTAGACTACCATACAAGAAACAACTTATCCTAACTACCATACAAACCAACTTATCCTAGACAACCAAACAAACCAACTTTTTTCTAAAACTACATACAAACCAACTTAATCATAAGCCTACCAAACAAAACAACTTATTCTAGACTACTATAAAGAACAACTTATCCTAACTAACCATACAAGAACAACTTATTCTAGACTAAAAATACAAGACCAACTTATCCCTAGACAAACCATACAAAACAACTTATTCTAAAACTCTATACAAGAACCCCACTTATCCTAACTACCATAACAAGAACAACTTACCTAACTACCATACAAAACAACTTATCCTAGACTACCATACAAAACACTTAATCCTAGACTACCAACAAAAAACAACATATCCTAACTACCATCAAGAACAACCGTCCCTAAAAGCATGCAGCAATGAGGTGTTAAAACATGAACTGTGTGGGCTGAAACTGCTGAAACTGACATAATGTGAAAACTAAAAACAACAGTGTTTTTGTTCCTCTGGTTGAGATGTGTGTAATTTGTGACGTTAATATTTGTGGAAAATTGAAGAATAAAGATTTGTTACCATAAACACCTCGCGGGACCCCCCTATTCCTTTAGAGGCGTGGTTTTCCCCTCCCTAAATTAATCCCTTGATTCAGTTTATGAACCACCCCTTAACAACAAATTATTACGCAAAAAAATCAAAATTAACCCTTATACGTTTGGTTAGCCCATGGACATACCACATTTTGCACCCCTTTGTTACTTGCAATAATTTTGAGGCAAGTAAAACAACATGCCATTCAACTTGTGACTCCCATAAATGAAAATGCCACAATTGATAAATATTGTCACTTATTCATTGACTGCATAACCCTTCATGTAAGTTATTAAAAAACGGTTTACTTAATTACTTACTGCGTAAAAGAAATTTGTGGCAAAGCAATGACTAAACTGTTGCAGTTTTTGTAGCTGGAAGGAAAACCCAGGCCCAAAGAATTGTTTTTCTCCCGAAAAACTACCCTAGAAAAAAAAAACCCTTCCCGAAAGGGAAAAAATAAAGTTTAAGGGCGGGCTGTTTTTTAAAAGGGTGTAAAACGTCAAATTTTCCCTTTAAAAATTCCAAAATTTTAATTTTGGGAAACCATCTAGGGCCAATAAAGAAAAAACAATGAATAAACTTTTTGGGTGTATATTAAACTTTGCCCCCCAACCCCCCCCCCCCCCCCCCCCCCCCCCCCTCCAAAACCCCATTTCCCTCCAAAAAAAGGGTTTTTTGGGTTTGTAATCCCACACAAATGGAAACCAAAAAGAGTTTTTTGATAAATGGAGACCCGTCCAACACACACAAAACACCCCACACACAAACACACCCCCACACACACACAAATCCCCCCACACACACAACACACACACACACACACACACACCAACACACAAAACCAAAAAAATCGGGCCCAAAAATTTTTTTTACCCCTCCTTTACTTCAGTTTAAAAAAGCAAACCAACACCCCCTGCAAAATCACACAAAATCTGGCCCAACCAAACTCCCGGGGCCCACAGGGGAATTTGTAAAGGGGGGGGAAAGAAAGGCAAAAACGGAGGAATCGGGTGGGAAAAACATCAAGAGAACTTTTCCAGGTGGGGCGATCTTTCAAATTAAAGGGGGGAGGACCGTGAGAATTGGGGGAAGCTGGTCGCAAAAACTTCTGGGGGGGCCACCACCGGGCCAACCCAAAAACCCCAAAAGAAAAGGGGACAGGAAAGCATAGATTTTCTTTTAACGTTATAAAAACCCGGATCCTCACGAAATGCAAATAAGTTTTTTTTCAAAAAAACCCCCAAACCCCCTTTTTTTACTCTGATTTTTGGGTCCTGAACAAAGTGTTTTTGGGTGTGGTTTTTATTAAAAGTCAAGGGCCACACATAGAACCCAAAACCCCTTAACGTAAGCAATTTTTAAAATACTGCTCAAACAAAAAGACCAACACTGCAGGTTTTTTTGGGGTTTTTTTCAAGCTTGGCTTTATGCCAAAAAAGAAAGTTAGAAAAGCATCCCCGACCTTTAAAAAA
>CM060339.1:2058682-2067035 GCA_030674155.1 Stramonita haemastoma | reverse complement strand
TGCCGATAAACACACAACATAGGTTAAATTTTGATCTCTCTCTCTCTCTTTCTCTCTCTCTCTGTAAACTGTAAATTGTTGTTGATTGTGCTTTGTGTTGGTCGAATGCAAGCGCTTTGATTTGTTTTTACAAGGTATAGCGCTATACAAATTCCATGTCTTCTTCTTCTTCTTCTTCTTCTTCTCCTTCTCCTTCTTCTTCTTTCTTCTTCTTCTTCTTCTTCTTCTTCTTCTTCTTCTTCTTCTTCTTCTTAAGTATAACAGAGTAAGCTTTTACATACCTATTTTTTTATCAAGCCCTTGCCCTCACAGATAGATAGATAGATAGATAGATAGATAGATAGATAGATAGATAATAGATAGAATAGATGATAGATATACAGATAGATAGATAGATAGATAGATGGATAGATGGATAGATAGATAGATAGATAGATAGATAGATAGATAGAATAGATGATGATAGAGTAGAGGTGAGAAGAGGAGAAAGAGAGAGAGAGAGAGAGAGAGAGAGGAGATAAAGAGAGAGGAGAGAGAGAGAGGAGAGAGAGAGAGAGAGAGAGAGAGAGAGAGAGAGGAGAGAGAGACGACAGACAGACAGACAGACAGACAGACAGACAGACAGACAGACAGACAGACGGGACAGACAGACAGACAGACAGAACAGACAGACAGAACAGACAGACAGACAGACAGACAGACAGACAGTTTCATACTGTTTACTATATTTCGCTGTATTCTATTTTCTTTCCTGGATCCTGTTACTGATAGTTGATTTATTGAGAGGAGAGAGAGAGAGAGAGAGAGAGAGAGAGAGAGAGGAGAGAAGAGAGAGGAGAGAGAGAGAGAGAGAGGAGAGAGAGAGAGAGAGAGAGAGAGAGAGAGAGAGAGACAGACAGACAGACAGACAGACAGACAGACAGACAGACAGACAGACAGACAGACAGACAGACAGACAGACAGACAGACAGACAGACAGACAGACAGACAGACAGACAGAATGAAAGTCAGGAAAAGAGACTTCAGACTTCATATGACTTTTTCAGATAGGCCACAGCCCATTGTGGAGCATTGAAAACATACAAAAACGACAGGATAGCGCCATTCACTGTCAATGGGAATTTTTTTAATGAAAAAAAACAACTTTCCATGAAAAAACAAAAATTAGCCAAAGGCTTTGGGTGGCAGTCACTTATCCTCCATATGAGTTATCTTAATCCAATGATTTATGCATTTTACCTGAGAATCATAAACAATGGATACCGACTCAGTTCTCTCTAGATCATGTCATTTTAGAGTGTGTCAGTTTACACCAATAAATATCTCTAATGCAAATATATGTAGCTTTTCTATTGGCGCAATATTTTTCATTCCCCAAATCTCAGCCAAGAATCATTGTTGTTGTTTTTTTCCAAAATACCATAATGCTACCTTTGTTCATATTCATTTTCAACTGCAGGTCTTTAGCAGCAGTATATAGATTGTTCAGCTGTGTTTGCAATCCCACAACAGTTTCAGATAATAAAACAACACCATGGGCAAAAAGTCGAGTGGCTTTAAAAAAGACTAGGATTAGACCAACAGATCAATGCCATAGAGTCTGTGTTCAGCGATACTGACGTCTTGTCAGCTGCGAATTGGTGAAAATAAGTATTGAAGGACAACTGTCAGCCCTTCAGCCTCCACACACCGAGAAGAGAGGCCATCTCACCACTGACCCAAGTGAAGGATGAGTTGCAGTGGATGGAACAGTCAGGCAACATCCAAGAGATCAAAGAACCAACTGACTGGAGTGCAGGTATGGTGCCTGTGGTGAGGAAGTCAGGAGGTGTAAGGGTTTGCACTGACTGTTAAAAAACACTGAACCAGTCTCTAAAGAGAGAGAGACATGCTCCCTACCCCGGAAGATCTATTCCATAAGCTGAGGAGCCATCCCCTGTGAGCTCAGATGCCAGTTGCTACGGACTGGGGGCAGTCCTCCTCCAAAACAACAATGGCATAGGAGACCAGTAGCATACTGTTCACGCACTCTTACTGCTGCAGAGAAACGATATGCTCAAATCGAAATGGAGTGTTTTGCCAAAGTTTGGGCCTGTGAACGATTACAGTATTGCCCTGTTGGACTTGAATGCTTCACACTTCAGACTGACTACAAACCATTGGTGCCCCTGATCAACAGTAGTTTTATCAGAGACTCCTGTTCGATGTCAGAGGATGCTCATGCGTCTTACGCGGTTTAATGCTCAAGCCCTGTACACTCCAGGCAAAAACATGAAAGTGGTAAATATGCCCTTGATATGCCGTTGCACAATCCCACAAGTGGAGGTCACACGAACTGGCTGGAAGATGACGTGGATCAACATGTAAAAGGTGTCAGGGTAATACGGCCTGCATCTGACACATACCAAGATAGACTGCATGCAGAGAGAAAAGAGGGCATGAACATCAAATCTGTACTGGAGTACACAGAAAAAAGTTGGTCTGAATACAAGCAAGACACTTCTCTTGCTGCCAGAGGCTATTCAGCGGAGAGCTGAGCATTTGTAACAGCATTCTACTGAAGGGTGACAGGCTGATTCCTCCATACTTCATGCAAAAAAAAAAATCCTGGAGAAAATCCATCCAGGTCATCAGGGCGCTGTGGAATGCCAGGAAAGGGCCCGAGATTCAGTGTGGTGACCAAAATCAGCTCTTTGATGACTCTGATCAGGTTTGCATTGATCCTGTACAAATTCATGGTTGCCCACAAAGCTGCACGCCACAACCTGCTAATGCCTTTTTAAAATCAATAAATACGTGGTAGAGGCCTTGTTGGTGTTGAAGGTACAGCTCACAGAGTATTCTGATGGTGAATATCTGTTCAGGTGTGCTTCGCCCTGCTCTGAAACCTGCTTGTTCCTCAGCAATGATGATCTTTGCTTGTGGCTTCTGTTTGTTCAGTATACTCTTCAACATGACCTTTTAACTGTGCCAAAGAGATAATACCCTCTTTTACTTAATCTGTAAGATTTTTGTGATACGAAAAGATGTTGCAGCTTTTAAAACGTCAGACAGACCACAACTGATTTATCACCATGCTGAAACACCCCCATTATCTCTACTCTTGCACTTAGAGATTCGTCACTTATGCATTGTAACAAAGTGCTCTTGTCACCATAGCTTGTTTCGCACAGGGAAATAAGTGAACAAGCCTACAGGTCTTATACAATGCACCTGTGTTCAAGTGAACAGGGTGTTTCAGCTGTAATAACGTCTTTGGTGACATCAAACAGACAAAAAAATGCTTTCAATCATCTGGTTGCATCCCTGTGTTATCTTAGAGAATATGGTTTTTATTAACATCCTCAATACCATTCACTCGAATCCTTCATCGTGTTGTAGCACAGGAAATACTTGAGTCAGATGGAGTGGAAGCAATACTGCAGTAGACCATCACATTACATTGTTGTGTAGTGATCTACAGGCTGAAACATGCGTACTGCTGCCTATATTCTGCCTTCATTGCTGATAATCATCTGTCACTTTGGTGAATGTGCAAAGTCACCATGTAAGTAATGAAATATGATATGAAATTTGTGACTGTATGCATGCATTATGTAAATGACTATATATTTTGCTATCACTATGATGTCTCTATGAACACATGGAAGGAACAAAACAAAAATTGTCATTATTTTGGTGTACATTTTGGCGCCTTATATTAGTGATGAAAAATTTTATCACATTGATGTTATAAAAAACAGAATGTAGGTCATGAAATATTGTAGTCACTTTGCTAAATGCATGAGCACATCATAGAAATAATGAAGATAACCCTGAACTGACTGAATGACCATATGTGTGTGAGTACAATGTAGGCATATTTTCTGGGGATTATGCTTGTGAAATCAGAAAGTAATGTAGACATATTAGCATCACTTCCATGATTTGTAGTATGCGCTTTATGCACTATAAAGTTGGAACTACAACCCCCTCCCCCTTCTTTTCACGCCACCCCCCACCCTTCCTTCTAGTAAGAATGTGCTGATTTGGGTTGTGTGTTACAGTGTTTTACACAAACAAGGTCTTATCTGTTGTGTTCCAGTGGTTGTGGCTTGGAAGTTATCTTACAACCATTTGAGGCTTGCTCTAAAGCAGCCACTGGTGGTGTGTACTGACAGTTCTTTTTTTTTCTCACTTTAGTGTCAAAAGGTCTCCATGAGTATGGGGCCAGGGACTTGACAAGACAACTCATGCACTAGGTCTGTAGCCCCACAGCTGGAGGTCATCCTTTGTCTTACATTGCCTCAGCTACACCCACAGTGGGATCCTTTTGTGTGGGCCTTGGGGCATGATTAGAGATCTAGGATAGTCAGGGCTAGAGTATACTCGTCCACTTAGGCAATGATGTTCTTCACACTTCAGGAGCTTTTGCCACAGCTGACCTTCTATCAATATATCAAGGCTTGTAGGGATTTTTGTTGCTTCATCTGTGTCCCCCTTTTCTCTATGAATCAGAAGGTGGATAGATTAAGGCCAACTGGTTGATGTCAGCTTCCAATGGGTGGTCAGAATTGGCTGGTTTTGTCTTTTGAAGTTCTCCATTGGTCTTTGGTGAAACAAGAAATATTATGAATAATGAGAGCTGGCAGGCACTCAGTGCCAAAACTGCCATACAAGAACAACTTATCCTAGACTACCATACAAGAACAACTTATCCTAGACTACCATACAAGAACAACTTATCCTAGACTACCATACAAGAACAACTTATCCTAGACTACCATACAAGAACAACTTATCCTAGACTACCATACAAGAACAACTTATCCTAGACTACCATACAAGAACAACTTATCCTAGACTACTATACAAGAACAACTTATTCTAGACTACCATACAAGACCAACTTATTCTAGACTACCATACAAGAACAACTTATTCTAGACTACTATACAAGACCAACTTATCCTAGACTACCATACAAGAACAACTTATTCTAGACTACCATACAAGAACAACTTATCCTAGACTACCATACAAGACCAACTTATCCTAGACTACCATACAAGACCAACTTATTCTAGACTACTATACAAGACCAACTTATCATAGACTACCATACAAGAACAACTTATTCTAGACTACTATACAAGAACAACTTATCCTAGACTACCATACAAGAACAACTTATTCTAGACTAATATACAAGACCAACTTATCCTAGACTACCATACAAGAACAACTTATTCTAGACTACTATACAAGAACAACTTATCCTAGACTACCATACAAGAACAACTTATCCTAGACTACCATACAAGAACAACTTATCCTAGACTACCATACAAGAACAACTTATCCTAGACTACCATACAAGAACAAACTTATCCTAGACTACCATCAAGAACAACCTGTCCCTAAAAGCATTGCAGCTATGAGGATGTTAAAACATGACTGTGTGGGCTGTAGACTGCTGAAACTGACATAATGTGAGAAACTAGAAAACAACAGTGTTTTGTTCCTCTGGTTGAGATGTGTGTATGTTGTGACGTTAATGTTGTGGTAAATGAAAGAATAAAGTTTGTTACCATAACACCTCTGCGGGACCTCACACTATTCCTTTGAGCTGTGGTGTTCCCACTCCCTAAATTGATCCCTTGAGTTCAGTTTTGAACCACCCTCTTACAACATAGTTACGCAAGAAATCAAAATGAACTTATTACGGTTTGGTAGCTGCATGGACATACCGACATTTTGCTACCCCTTTTGTTACTTGCATGTACAGTTTGTGCAAGTAAAACAACTGCCATTGCAACTTTGGTGACTACATAAATGTAATGCACAATTGATAAATATTGTCACTTATTCATTGACTGCATAAGCAGTTCATGTAAGTTATGAAATAAACGGTTTACTTACTTACTTACTGCGTAAAGACTTTGTGGCAAAGCAATGACTAACTGTTAGCAGTTTTGTAGCTGGAAGGAAAACCCATGGCCACAAAGATTGTTTTCCCTTGAAAAACTACATAGAAAAAAACCACTCTGATAGGGAAATAAATACAGTTGCAGAAAGAAAAGAAACGAAAATTGCGCTGCTCTTGCGACGACATACTCTCTCTTGGAAAAGAAACCATAATTTCACACAGAGAAATTTGCTTTTTAAAGTAGCACACAAATACCAATACAATCTGAAGAAATGCATAAAATGCTTGAAAACAAGTCCAGAATGGTAAAAGTTCAAGGACGGCTGTTTTTAGGGTGGAATCGTCAATTTTCTTTTTACATTCCTATTCTATTGAACCAGCTAGGCCAATATTGTAAGAACATTGAATAAAGCTTGTGCTGATATTAAACTTGCCAACCCCCCCCCCCCCCCCCCCCTCCTCCACCCCATTTCCCTCCAAAAGAAGGTTTGATAGCATGTATTCCCACACAGGGGAAACCAAAAGAGTTTATTGATAAATGGAGACCAGTACACACACACACACACACACACACACACACACACACACACACACACACACACACACACACACACACACACACACACACACACACACACACACACACACACACACAAAATCGGACCATAATTTTTGACCAGCTCCTGACTTCAGTTGTAAAACGCAAACTCAAGTAGCACTGCACATCACACAACATCTGGACTAGCCAAGACTGGCCTACAGGGAATAGTAAGGGGGGAGATGAAGAGGCAGACGGAGGAATCGATGGGGAGACAACATCTAAGAGTGGACTGGCCTTGGGTGGAGCGATCTGCTACGTAGGGTGGAGGACCGTGAGAAGTGGAGGAAGCTGGTCGCAAAATCTTCTGGGGTGCCACCACGGTCCACAGCACTACAGACAGGTGACAGTGAAAGCAAAGATTTCTTTCAACTGTTATAAACCTGGATCCTCACGTACTGCAAATATGTTTCTTTCAAACAACTACCTTTTTGTACTCTGATTGGGTCCTGAACAAAGTGTGTTTGCTGTGGGTTTATTAGAAAGTCTAGGACCACACATAGAACCTAACCACTTAACGTATGCGATTTTGAAAATACTGCTCAAACTACAAGACCAACACTGCAGGTGTTGGGATTTTTTCAAGCTTGGCTGATGCCAGGAAATAGTATGTTAGAAAGCATCTGACTCAACAATTCCTGTGTTAAAACAGTTATGTAAAGCAGTCTCAATGCACTTCCATAAAACCATGATTATTTGTATCATCCTCATCACCAATGATCATCATACAAGAAAAGAAAATGGTCTCTGATTTGGCAGACACCGTGATCTATGTTTCCCCATACACTTCTGTGCCTGTGGTGAGTTTATGTCAAAGTCTTTGGGGTTGGGGGTACACTGTAGAATGTTGTTGGAGAAACATAATGATGAATGCTATCCTGGGTTGGTGTCTCATTCAGTCTAGCTTCGTGACTAAGCTATCACTGTCGTCAGTAGGGGGCTGAGTAGGTGGTGTCTTGCTAGTTTAGCGTAGAACAGGCACCTCTGATCATCACCAAAGTGACTCAGCAGCAGTGCAGTCTCTTTGGTCAGTGGCCCAATGGCAGCCTGACATTGATAGGCTTTATGTATAGTCTTGACCTTGGGGATGCAACAAGACGAATATGTAAATGGCCTGGGTAGAGCTAGGGGATGAGCATGCAATGCTGGAACAGTAGGATATGAATGCCACAGGGGAGTAGATAGTGCACAATGAGAAAGTAAATAAAACACTCTGGTATTTGTATAGTTTGGCATTTTTTGTATTCTTTAAAATCGATTGTTCTTAACTGTTGTTATTAAAAAGAAAGAAACCAGCTTTGTTGCAAGAGACAGTGACCGAACTATAAATTATGCCCTGTATGTTTCAGGCCTGATACTCAACTAGCTATGTAGCAAGAGACAGTGACCGAACTATAACTTATGCCCTGTATGTTTCAGGCCTGAGACTCAACGTACTGAACAGCAGCACAAACAACAACTCTGCTCTAAGCGTGACCTTCAGGTTCAAGTTCAACTCGGTCTGTGGTAAAGATATGGTCACTCTTGAAAAAATTCACGTCAATGATGTTACATCTTCCAGAACCATATGTCGATTTCACCACAACACAGGACAATGTCTCCCACCTGCCCCCAGCTATAGCAAACACTGTGCTTGCAACAGGAACAATACATACTACGTGCAAGGGACATCTTACAACCAAGAATGGAGCATTCTTGTTAAAAAGAAAGGAGAGTATTTGAAACTACACTACAAAGGTAAAACTGCACCACCGGCCCCACATCTTCTGTGGTGTTGAACACGACTCTGTGTGTGTGTGTGTGTGTGTGTGTGTGTGTGTGTGTGTGTGTGTGTGTGTGTGTGTGTG